>CM037830.1:25061115-25278788 GCA_021234535.1 Stichopus chloronotus
TTACAAACCACATATGACAGTTGTCCAAGCTTCCTTTCTTGAGATAAAGTGTTTCCAAGGTTTTCACAGTTTGACCCTTCTTGACCTCAAATGACCTTTGACTTCCACCAGATCCCATAGAGATGTTGTACTTAATATGGTGCACCAACAAACCACCTATGATATTTGTTCAAGCTCCACTTCCTGAGACATTGTGTTTACAATGTTTCACAATTTGACCCCTGTTAACCAATTTACTGATATACCAGAGAACACCAACATTAAATGTTAACATGGTCATAAGAACTGGGCAGACAGCCATCGCTAGCTTACGTGGGCCCTCTTCTTTGTTGTAAAATAGGTTCAATCACCCTCTTAAATCTGTTGAATGTTGTAGCAGTGACAGCATTCAATGAGTACTTCCTAATATCTAGTCAACAGAAGTACTTCTGGAATTTTACCTGATGACCTCTTGTTCTACTATCTTCTGATAAATGGAAAAAAAAAGAACCTGCCTGAACAACAATCTTCAGGGCTTACCAGTTTTTAAAAAAACTAAGTCAGCTCTTAGTCTATGCACTTCAAAAGATGTTTAACCAGTAACTCTCAAATCTGTGTTCATAACTGAGGGTTGAAAGTTTTGGAATAAGTTTTGTGCAGTTTTTGTAGCACGGCGTTGTACCGTTTATTATCGATACCTCTCTGGGGATTAGGGCACCATGCCTGACAACACTCAAGACATGGTCTGACAAACGATTGTGTATTTACTCCATCACAGCAATCTCTTTAACCAAAGCAAAAGGTCAAAATTTCCCATCAAAAACTCTGTTTATATACTGAGAAAGACTGAATACTCAACCAACAAATCCTTCTAAACTGTTTTTATTTAAAAAAACATATGGTGCTCTGCTGGGGGAACAGCCCATTCCATTTCTGGATTACCTGGCCACTGGAGAAAAAAAATCTCCTATGTGTCATGTAAGGGTTAAAGCAATGAACCATTGAACTGTTAGTAAATACTAGGGTGAAAAAAAGGTGACAAATTCTGTGAACAACTTATCATACCCATGTACGATTTTAAACACCTACATCAAATCACCATCGGAGGATCTTTCAGTTCATATAAATCTACAGACTCTGAACATTCTGCAAGTAACTCAGAAATGTTATGATATGAAAGATTTATTCTGCTGTCATTTCAGAAATTAAAATTGAGAACGACTTGAATCCAAGATGTCAGGCTAGATCATGAGGCAATATGCAAGGGTGTAAACATCACATCAAACCATTACACTACAGTCTGACAAGCAGGAACCTGCAATGGTCTAAGAACATAATTTTCATGAATTTTACTCAGATCTCTTTACAATAAATCCTAGGGCTAGGCCTAGGTTCATGAGTGACTTGAAGTGATGCATTCAAGCAGTTTTCACGCATAGCAAGAACTGTACAGTGACGATGTAGGTAAGGAGTGGAAAAAAAAGAACATTAAACCTAGTACATTGCTGTCATTCATACATAGTGACAATGTTCAGATGAATTTATGCTCAATGTCGATGCTAGCTGAAGTTCAGTTATTACTAATTATCAGCTATTTCCTGCTGTTTTCTAATAAGATATTTTTTTTGAGTGATATTTTTTCCATCTGACTCATGTTTGACATTTTACGAATGTTTATCTGAAATTTTGAGGAAACAATAAAAGCAAAAACAAAACATATGAACAAAGCAATGTACACAAGAGCTAGAACATAAAGTGTAATGCCCTTACCTCACACAACTAAAATCAACATAGTGCATCAATGACACAACCTTTTTTTTTCACATACGGTAATGCAATCATCTGGTTAGAGGGCGAACGTGTGTGTCTTTGGGGATGAACTGGTCATCTTTGGGGGCAAACTGGTAAACAGTGCTCGTAAGGGGAACCGTTAATTAATTGAGGGTGAACTGGTAATTTGTGGGCGAACTTGCACGGGGAAAACTGGTAATATGGGGTCAAACTGGTAATATGGCCGGGGGCGAACTTGGTTGAACTTGCCAGGGGAAGAACTTGCAAGCTCAGGATTAAATTCCACAATCTTCTGTCCAAAACACATTTTGCTTTGAATGGAATTGATTTTGAATGGTTGTAACTGGTTTAAAACTCCTAACAAATTTGGTTTTGAATTGTTACTGTCGAAAACTTGAGTGGTGGAATGAATGCTTTGATCCAATTATGAACGGATAGGAGTCCAAAGCACTCTCTTAATTGAAATGGAACCATTCACCTATTTCAAGGAGAAGGAGAACTTGCAAGGGGCAAACTTGGGCAAAATTCGCGTTACTGGAGGGGCAAACTTAGACTGGAACGAAACAAGTGCAGTTACCAATCTAACGAGGGTATGTCAATCAGTATAACTGGTTTGCCCCCTAATCTGTAAATGTAACTAATTTACATGATTGTTACGTAAATAATAGTTTTATTGGGCTTTCCATTACATATCATATTTTTTGGTCTCTTGTGTTCACTGTGATAGGTTTTCTCATCCGTTCTTTTCTCCTGATATTTCACCTGATTGGTTGCTGGCATAGTTGAAGCGCAGGCATGCATATGCTTGGGAGTACATTCAGAGTGTGCCAGTTTATTGCTGGAATTTTACCTGATATAGTCCCATATACTCTCAAAATTTAAATTAATTGTGAATAATGATTGGTAATTAAGTTGACAAGTGTATATGTACTTACATCAGTTTGATAAAATATTACTAAAAACAAATATCATTAAAACAGCAAATAACTGGTCTTCAACCGCCGGCACGAACATTGAGCACAAAATCGTCTCACCACTGTCACTTTGTAGAAATGGTGACGATATATTCTTTTTCAAATTTTCCACATTTTTTCAAACCTTGCCTACATTGCACATGTAATACTTTTTGCTATTGTAAAAACCTTTTGCTATCGTGAAAATTGCGGTTGAAAGCTATAACTACCATATTTGATATCATTTGCTTTTAGGTGGCCAACTGGTAGGTATTTGGGGGAGAACTTGCTAGGGGGAGAAACGACCAGTCGAACTGGTTGGGGCGAACTTGCATGGGGGCCAAACGACCTGCATGGGGGGTATCCCGTCAATCCAAGGGCCGGTTTCACTGTTGTAAGTTAGAACCTAGGGCCTAGATAAGT
Organism: Stichopus chloronotus; assembly: GCA_021234535.1. Taxonomy (NCBI): domain Eukaryota; kingdom Metazoa; phylum Echinodermata; class Holothuroidea; order Aspidochirotida; family Stichopodidae; genus Stichopus; species Stichopus chloronotus. The sequence continues at coordinate 25,064,262 of CM037830.1, forward strand.
TACTTCTCCTAGTCCTAGGGTCTAACTTCCAGCAACATGTTGTACTGCATACAGTAGGTATATAGGCTGTAGCCTATTCGACAAACTTTGTGCATTATTGTGCATGTATCGTATGGAACTGTAATATTATTAAGGGACTCCACAACAGTGGGATAAGTAAAGTTAACTTTTGAATTCTATCCACCTGGTTTCTCGCTTGTCGCTCTTCAAAATCATCTTCAGAGGCTTCGTAAAATGACTTTGGATACTTCTTTTTCTTGCTTTGTTTTTTCAACTTCTGTGCCAATCTACTAACTTTTGCATCGTCTGATTTATAAGTGACTGCTGCAGATGGTTTTGACGTTTGTGGCCTTGGACCAGCTGTGTCTCCGGCAACTGCGCGTGACGTCGAACTGGATCCAGAACCCATGATTCGTAGTAATAATTTGCAGTATCAAGGACTAAGAAATTTTGTCTTATGCTCCATCATTCTCTAACAAAACATACGGTTAGAAAGTAGCAAATTATTCGGGTAGAATGACGAACGCCCAACACAGTCCATTGTCACGCTATATCAGCGCCATGTTGTTTACGAAGTGACGTCACACTTGCCATGGTATCGATTGTACTGTGAACACAGAACAGAATGGAGTTTCAAGTGAGGCCATCTCTACAGTTGACCGTAACCGAGGGAACGGAGATGTCCTTGATTATCGCAAGCGGGAAACTCTTCTTCCCTGAGCTTTCATGGATAATTTACAAATGTTGAATAGTAAAGATTATAGACAAAGAGATACTTTTGGCATAACACTTCTTATCTGAACTGGGAATGACTATGATTCGGTCGTTTACTTGTTTCGGCTTACAGTAAGTTTTTTATAGTGGACAAAGAATGACTGTCCCACTGATCAAATTGACACCACCAGAATGAGCAAAACAGCAGTACAATGATTGATATATGAAAAAGCATTTCCTCTTACGTAGACAGCACTTTTGATTCTACAGGGATATGGGCATATATCATTGCCAACTAGCCTTGGGCAAGATCGTTTGTTACCCGCATTTGTCCCCCTTTATAAAATGGATTTCGTTGTATGGTAGATCTTTTCCAGCTAGTCCATTGACATAATTGTTTCAAAATTGTAACAACAAATTGATACCTTCTACTAATAAATTGTCATAACCAATTATTCCTTTTCATTTTAACAAATTATTTGTAATGCTATTAACTTATTTCTGTAAAAACAAATCAATAAGTTTCTTTTAAAAACTTGAAGATGAAAAAGATACATATCATTGGTTATGAACGGCATTAAAACCTGGAAAAAATTATGTTACAGAATTGTCATCAATCTCAAATTGAAAACTGTCCTTGAACTTATGGTAGTCCACTCTCATCACCCTTGGCCAAGCTTCATATTTGTCTGAATAGGGAAGACAAAATTCTCGATTTGGTCTGCTCTTTGATTGACAGCTGCAAATGGGAAAGATGCACAGTAGCCCATATTACAGAGCATACACAGCAGCCACTGTTTGATTACACATGTGGAGGGGTTTTGAAAATACAGGCTGTAGGAGGGACTAGAAGTACGTAGTTGGGAGAATCGGAACTGTCAGGGGCGAAGAGTCTCCTCTTGACACAGCAAATAAGCCTGATTGACTTGTTTTCAGCTCTATTAGAGCAACTGTACGTAAGCATTGAGCAAAGGAGTATGGACAAGCACATCAGGTATGTGTAATATAGTTACTTTGATTTATGGTTAATCTGTCAACCGACCCAGATAAGATACCCCATTTAGTCCGCCCCTGGTTTATCTCTGGTTTTGATCAAGTACACTGCTCTGGTCAGTCATGACAGCTCATTGATAAATATGGTGATTATGGTGCTTGCTTCCCCTGTATATAAAAGCTAATGTATTATTTTATTGTAAGTCAGAGAGTTAGAGATAGAGAGAAATAAACAAGTAGTCCCGTATACTGTGTGTATTCGAGTCCTGTACTGTGTGTCCGTGTGTCTGTGGATAGTACAGTATGACTATTTGACCTGGAGTGAAACTGAGAGTTTGGTGAGTGTGGTGACAGCAGTCTGAACATAGGGTACAAAAGATTGTGAGGATAACTAATCAATCAATACAACATGACAGTGGCATTTTTCCTTTCATATATTTACATTTTAAAGTTTCAACATAAGTTTATGAAAAAACAAAGTCCATACAGCTTGTAGAAAAACTTTATGGTATTCAAGTTCACCAATGTGAGGAAAATAGGCAAACGATACTGTAAGACTAAAACTATAACCTTTGCATCATTTAAGTGTCAACTGGAAACAAAGTATTCCACAACAACATCCAAAACTTCATTTTGCCATGATCATACAATGCACATGTCCACTGCAGTACTTAAAATTATGTGAAACTCAACAAAAAATATAAAATAAAAGTAGTGATGCCACTGCACCAATAATGACACCAAGCCAGGCTAATGCTTTTCCTCCTTGGCAATAGCTGTGTCTCAAGAATCCAACTAAGGATTTTGAAACAGACCTTGTACAGTACTTACAAAGTACTTTCAAATTTCATACAAGATCATCTACAAATAAGCTACATGTATGTATCGACATGTGAAAAGAACAACTGTCGATTGACCTAGTGTGCAATCAACAAGGATGTATTTGAATCTGGGGTAAGCAATCCTATGCTTCAACAGCTTCATGTAACTTCAAGTAGGCCAGTGCTTACAGTTTGTGAGCTGTTCAATGGGCTTGGAGTCATGATAATCAATAGAGATACAAATGGATCAAACTTCCACTGGTCTGGGGAATTACATAAATACCATCCATAATCCAGAATGTAATGCAGTGCAATGTTGGTATTTTGTACCTCTACAAAACATCAGATATGTACAAGTTTAAAATATTGGTATAGAAATCATGCAATGATGTCCTCACATGTGTCATCCTGGAGACCATTGGACAGACAAGACTCATTTTTATATCCTTAGACTGCTTTCCATCTGTCCTTTATAATATTTACAAAACAATAGCAGTGCAGCCTATATAAGAGTCAGTTTGAAGATACAGTCTCACACAGAATTCATAGTTGCATTGCGTGTCAACGTGTAGCAGAGCAGGTCTCAATAAATGTGTAAGCCCAGTACCCTGGGGCTCGTTCAAAACACACCGGGGCTAAAGTGTCAGTCGACAACTAAAAGCCTATAGTGCTGCAGCAGTTCTGTTTCCCTACTGTGTGGTAATGTTAGCCTGATATGGTGACCTTGGGATAGTGAAAATATCATTTGTGTTAGTAGATTGTGACTGTCAAATGCCTGATGGACTGGTGATAAATTACACTGAATTTCCAAGCTATGAATTTAAGGGAGGCATTGGTGCCATCCAGCACAACAGATCAAATGAAAATGTAATGAGCACTAACTCTATACTGACAAAGTAAACATGATGGTATAGATGCTGTTATCATCACAATGATAGATATGCTATCAATCGTATGCAATGCCCACTAGTGAATGGCTCTTACACAAACAGCAGCATGCAAACTAGATGCTAAAATTACAGAGCACAATATCCTTCTCAGAGAGAAGGGATAAAGATCGCAGTAAAATTAGTTTTGTAGAATGTGGAATGATTTCTCCCGAAACATAGTGTAAACTGATCTTAATTTGTCACTTGATTTAGGGGGATTTGTCATGTTGGAGTTAAGGAGGAATTCTCCCTAGTACAGAGCAATGGAGGGACTCACTCCCCATTATCAACAGGAATGAAATACACTTTACAATTTCTTTACCAAAGACAATCTTTTCTAACATCAGATCGAAGGCAAAATTGTAGCACTGTGATGGACATATCTGCTACATTTCTAACAATGTTGACCAAGTAACTGCTGATTTTCACATCTCCATCACTAAGAAATCACATAGCCAGCTATGTGAAGTTATATGTCACTACCTACCGTACAAATGCAAATTTGCATCATACAAAGTGAAAATAGTTCCATACATTATGGTCTACAATAGAAGCTTGCTTTTAGGTCCACCATAAGTGTTCAGTGAAAAGAAGAATTGCTCCTGCAGTGATTGGTTGTTTTCCAAATCGCAGTCCTATCAATGAACAACAGGATTCAGAGGCTCTGCTTTAATATTACTTAAATCCAAGGCACTATCTGTGTCATCATCAACTTCACCAACAACAGCACTGTAATGGAGGGACAAAAAAAAAGATGAATGGAACATTAGGGTAAATTTGCTGCTAGAGAAGCCTTATGGTAACATTCTCAAAGTGATCTGCACCGATTAGCCGAAAAGATTAACGTACTAAAACTTATCATTTTTAAACAGAACTTTCCATGGATTTCATCATCCTTCGTACTGTTCTCAAGTGAACAGGATGAAATGCCTACATATGGGAGGCTCATACCAGGATAGCAGTAGTGGTACAAAATGACAGTGAAGTCCTCATCTCAATGAAATCAAAGATATATCTGGTGTCAATAATGATGATCTTGATTGAAACTAGGAAACGGCGGGAGTGTGCAGTACATGATACCCACATAATACACAGTGGAGCACTGTCAAAGACTAAAAATAACAAATTGAGTCCTTAGTTTCAGGTTGGCTCTCACTAGCAGCCTGTCTTCACTTGCTACAAATCATCCAACTTAAAAAAAGGAATGATCCAAGAATTTATATTTAATTATACATGTTTAGAATTTAGAGAATGTTGATGCAGTGACATGTTTCCTTACATGTTATCACCACGGATGATGTAAAGTCCGAGTACTACCTGCTCCACCCCTTGCGTGTTGCTGTAAACTCTCTCATGGCTTTCATCTAGAATCAAGTTTATGGTCTGATCAAATCCTTTCAAGGTACCCTGCAGAGAAATAAAAACTCCACAAAATATCCAAGGGGAAAAAAGCTCTACAGGAGAAGGAGAGTAGAAAAGTACTACTGGACACTTAATTTCCTCTGTTGTATACAGTCAAATTCTCTTGTGAGCAGACCCCATCCAGGAAAATGAAGTTTGATTCTAGTTAAAATGACATTTACAGTATTGTGATAGAAACTGGTTGGGAAATATTTTTAAACAATAAACAAATAGAATCAGAAAGTTTCCATTTTAAACCTTTGGTTAGGAAACTCCCGACAGACTCACCACCATGAGGCAAAAATGAAATGGAAAGGGTAAATGTTTGCCCCACGGATATTTAAGCAAAAGTGAATGCTGACTTGCCACGTACAGTAATGACATATGTTTAACCAGTGATACCAAGAAACAAGCCTGGTGAGGATGCTTCCTACGTAAAGGGAGAAGCCAGATAACAATACTACATGTGTCTTCATCCCTTCCAGTGTACAAACAACTTGATTTCAGACTACTTTGTTATTTTTAGAAAATTCAGGACTTATATACCAATTTACTGTCCCTGAAAAAAGAAATGCTAAAGATAAGAATCAACTGTTTACGTTGCAATGCACGTGCATAGCTACAGAACAACATACCCACTTTCAACAGCACTGAATTTAAATTTTCCAGTTCATCATGAGACATTGTGTTCTGAGAACATCCAAATTTACTGGTCTAATGATGGATAATGCTGTACATTTATTGCCAATATCATTTGCCATTCCACCCGTGCTGAATGTAGAGAAATGTTCTGTGCATCACCCTCTGCAATATGTGACAAACTGACTTACCACTATCTGTCTTCCATCATTTGTAATCACTGAAACCGTATCTGACAAAGATCTTTGTCAAGGAACACCACTAACCAACCAGTAACAAACTTATAACAACCTGTGATAGTTGTTCAAAGTATTCATGAAACTTACAGTAGTACACTATATGTGTACTCTTTATAAAAACCTGTTGTTGCCAAGCAAATTCCTGTTATCTGATTAACACTTCTTTTCAAAAAAAAAAAGGTATAGAAAAAAAACAAAGAAAAGATGATCACAATATACGTGGACTGGTAAAAACTTTAACTATAAAATATAATAAAACAGTACATTGAAACTCTGAAGTCATGACCAAATGGCAATAATAACTGACCTAGCCTCTCGGTGCAAGCATTGCTAGAGTACACCTTATACAGGTTCTGCTATTGTTTGAGGGTAGATCTCAGGGGCAACTGTAGTATTAAAAGGTATTGTTATTGAGAGAGTGAAGAGGAACTGTTGTCACAGTGGATGTCCTGCATAGTGTATAATGTATCACAGTTCTGTTATTTTGAGAGTGGAGGCGCAGTTGCAGTGACTACACCTATGGTCTCAATGTGCTATGGGAATGGTGTGTTCTAAAGTTGCACCAAAAGTGATGTGTACTGTACCTTCTGAGTGTGACCACCAACACAACTTTTGAACACTGTCGATGAGTGAACTGAGTAAGATGAATATATCTGTCCTATCCGAACTGCACACTGTTGCATTTGACAGACATATTTACACAACGCCAAGCCAATCACCGATACACCCTTGAATCATCTTTCACTGTGCATGTGAATGAACATTCTGGCCCTACTGTCTGCTTGCTGTTGCCACAGGATGGATATTGTCTTCATGTTGCACATCAAAGGAACTAGAACCTGTACAGTAAATGTTCTTGAGCTTGTGAAAGTGGTCACAATTTATCTCTGCAGGGACCACCTGGAGGTATTTTCTATTCCATTCAGTATTACAATGGTCCCATTTATTAAAAAAAAAAAAAAAGGAGAATTCTAAATGTAAGCAGCTTTGCAGTGTTTAGTTGATTAGAATTTCAAGTCAGATAGTTATTCAGAACATGAAGAGGAAGGGTTTATGAAGCAACTCAAATAACATAAAGACATTCTGTGTAACTGTATTTGTTACCAAAACAAAGATTAATGCAATGACACATTTTTGGGTTACATATTTACAGTGTATTTTTCATTGACAAGTTGCATTTTGTGAAAAACACGTTTTTCAAAAATAGTTTTTCAGTGGGATGAAAGTTATGATACCTTACTCTACAGTTGACTGGTTAAAAGCAAACATGATGCAGTGCAATGCACACTAGTCTTTGCATCTAGCATCCTGGTACCCGACCACAATGTCCGCAGTTCAGTTCCAAAATTGCAAATGGGATCCATATTTTCACATCACATACATTGTTCATGTGACCCCCCAAATATTAATAAAGTATGCTACTAAGAAACAATTCAATACTGTTGTGTAGTAGAACAAGTAGGTTTATTACAAGGTTCCCTATCTCTGATGTGCAAGTAGGGCAAAACAGGTCAATCTCTGGTGTTCTCATGCCAATTTACTACCTTGTTCTTTATTTCCAACTAGAGACAAGACTCTACTTAAAATGTGTAGGAAAAGTCAGATAATATGAATATTTAGTTTTGTCCGCTGAGTGAACCCAGTTCAGGTAACCTCACTGGCTGATGCAGTCATGTGATATACATTCACGAGAGTATTCTTTTAGCTGAGGGGCTGTCAGAAGCATGGCCTCTGTAGACCTGCTTAAGCAACCAACAAGGAACGAGCTTGTTCTTTGATCCGATGTAGACCTGTGTCATCTTAATGTCCTTTTCTTCTCTTTTGTCAGCATCATTTAACTGTCTTATCAATTTTGCAATCATCATCATCATTTACTTGATTTTTATAACTTTCGTGTGCGAGTCAAATCACAAAGCAAATGGTACTCAGATCATCAAACTCAGGGATCTCTTTCTTGACATTTCTCTACCTCTATCTTTGTACTGGAGAAGTTTCTTGGTGCTTGATCCATTGTATGGATCTCTTCTTGTAATGTTGAAGACCATCAGCCGAATTCATGCTGCCAGCTACATACATTGACTAAAACCATCTGACCCAAATAACCCCTCCCCCCTCCCTCTCCATGTGCACTATTATGCTCCTACCAAAAATGAACAGACGAAATTAACGGGGAAGCAAAACGTCATATACCACGGCAAGCCTGGTTGGGAGTTTTTTGTCACACAGGCAATGGTCGCCCATCTTTGGCATCTTCTCACAGTTATTTTTGGGAGCCAAGAAGGGCATTTAGGTGGGAACGGGCAATTACCCATCTTTAAAATGCCAGGCCTGTACCACGGATTTACAAGAACTCGTACCGAGTATAACCCACTATGGACCTCCCGATTTGTGAACCTGGTGCACACAGTCGGTAATAGAAACTTGCTATTTAATGGAATAATACAAATAAAAAGCTTTACATATGCATCAATGTATTACTTTTTAAGTGTCACGGTGATTACTAACACAAAGTTAACCATGGCTTGTAATGTAAGAACTGGCAACTATATGTAAGCACTAGTTATTGATAATATTAGTGATAACACATTAGTCACAGGATAGACTGTACAGGTATGCAAAGGATACGATCGATGTAACTTTCCAGCGCATTCGCCATTGTGCTGTGAAAGTTGAAGAACTCCCTTTCCCTGGAAAGTTCGGTGGAAGGTTCACTAAATACTCTCTCTAGATAAAGTAAGCTGATCGTTCTTATCTTGCTCCAGGTTTTGGACGGAAGCAGAAGGCCAAACAAGCAGTGTATTTCTCAAAATACCGCTGGAGCTCCAGCATGTAATATATGTGAGTGTGATGAGTGCATGCTATATGCGTACGTACATATACGAGATCTAGACAAGAAAGCGCGGTGTGTTGCCGAAAAGCAAATCTGTACTCAAATTTTCCAAAAGTAGAAATTAATATTTTTAAGTTTAAATATATGATCAAGCATGAAATTTGATTCTATAGCTACTTTTTCAAAAATTACTTTATATTGATGCCGTTATCAAAAGCGTACTTTTATTTGAAGGTGATATATCCAAGTTAATGTGTAAAAGTACGATTTCTATTTGTTGCCCGTTTCACCAAACGTACGCGGCACGTGGGGAAACCGTGAAGTCGACGTTTTCAGCAGCATTGTGCTTTTTAAAATCACCCTAAAATGGTAAGATAAGTAGCCTTATATTTTCCCCAAGTATTACTATGCGTCTGAGCAGTTTTAGTGAGGAAAATGGTGGCGTGGAAGTAAGGGTAGGATAGTAAGTTTTGTTCCAACTTTACAGTACTGTGCAAACTGTGTAAGTGTACTAGTGTAACGTTACAACTTTCCAAGTTGAAGCGGTACCGTTGCTTTGCTACGTTGTTTTGTATTGGGCGTAAATCCGCGAAACAGGCAAATGTTCAAAATTAAGTTAATTTAACTAAGTTAGGGTAACTGTTAGAGAGCCTTAGTTTCTTTACTTCGGTGTTACTGTTAGGGGATAGTCATGTGTTATCAACATTTTTGTGGCGCCAACGGCCATATTCTGATCTCAAGGCCTGTCGAGTTGTCGGTTTCATTTGCTGTATGGTCTGACTCAGTCTGAGGTGATATGCTGGGTATTGTACTAAGTCAGTGCTATTGTCATGTACCACTATACCAGTCTACTTCAGAACTTGTGTTCTGTATCAAACTTTTGTCACTGTAAGTTCCATGTTATTCAATTCAGTAAGAATAAGAGGAATGGGCACAATTGCAGAATGCCCTGTGAGATTTAAGCTCTGTTTTTCAATATTCTTCAGGGCTATGCAGTTAGTCACTGTGGGATCCATACTTAGTTTCCACCCCAGGGTACTAGGTAGTTATCACTCCTGATTTAACTATTTCCTTATTTTAATTTAAGTGGACTTTCTGTCAGTGTTTTAGGAATAAATGTCAACAATTTGTGTCAGTACCAGGCCTCATTAGAAATAATTCTGTCCATGATTATTGAGGAATGATTTGATGCCTGATCAGAAGTAGGCCTAAAAGTAAATTTAATTTAAAGGCCACCTATTTTGAAATTTCTAAACATGTTTTCAAAGTGGAGGCAGAAATTAAATGTTCAAAAACTGTTGAATTTCAAAACACCATTTTTTGCCTGTACATGAACTTCCACTGTGCTTTGATCGACAGCATGTGAGACAGCATAAAGCATGCACGAGTCAGCACGACCTGTAGGCTAAGAATAAATTTGATTGACCCTTGGTCAATATTACTACATTTGGGCCATATTCAACATAATTCATGTTCATGAACTCTTAAATTTGAACAAATCTTCATTTTATGTTGTTGTTTCCACCCCTAAGAACAGTGTTTTCAACCTCCCAAAAGCCATGGTGGACAACAACATTATGTAAGGGGTGGAAACTAACAGGGCAGACACTAACCTAATCCACTCACCTTGACTGAGTATCCTTGTAGTTGTACTGTTCTGAGCCTCCTAAAACTATATCAAACGACATGACTGCGTTTCTCATAGTCTTTTCACAAAAACATATGGACTGATGGTGAGTCATTCGCAAATCAGAGATTCCCTATGAGACTCTTGACTGTGTATCCTTGTAGTCTCCTAAAAATCCACTTTGGACTTTAAAATGATTCTCACAAATCATTCAGTATGTGTCACATTTATTTGGATTTTGACTTCGTTTTCCCCTACATAGCCTCCAAAAAAAAAAGGGATCAGACATGACATGATGACTGCATATTCTCAAAGCCTCCAAGAAATATATCAAATGATATGACCTCATAGCCTCTTAATACGGTATACCAATATGTATGGTATTCATATTGGTACTGTGTAACCTCAAAATCTTTTCATGGGTAATTAAAAGAATATTCCAGGCAATCTTCAAACTCTTGTCCCAAACAGAGAATATTCAATATTGAACCTACAAGGTACTGTATTTTCCCATAAAATAACACTCACTTGGTCCACAAAGATTTTACCATAAGTAACATTCAAGAGAGCCGCGTGAATAATTCATAATCACAACATTATGACATAAAAGTAGCACAAAAGTTTTGTTGTGCCTTGTTTCTTTGTGACTTCTAAGCCATAGGCTTTGTCAGCCTCTGGAAAAATTTTGACGGTTTCAAATGATCCGTACCTATACATGAAGACTCAGAGCAGATGGAAAGTTTTTGACATGTGGTTTCATGTTATTTTTGACTTAATGAGAAGATTTCCTGGTCCATGATTTTAAATACTGTCTTTAGGAGCAAATAGCAAAGTAAAGCCATCATGTTTCACCCTCTTGACGGTCTTTATGTCGTACCACTCAAAATTGCTTTCAATTTAACCTAGTGAAAATTGGTTAAAATGATTTTTAAATGAGTACTGTATAAGGATAATAGCATGATTTTAGAACAGTTTGTAGATTACTGCATGTAAGAAAGAAACGTTTTTGAAGATTTGCTCAACAAAACTGTAAAACATCAAGAGCACCTTTTTTTGCTGTTTTGTAAGTAGCTGTTTCTGTACAGTATGAAAATCTCGACCCTTCACTACCTGTATTGTGAAATGTTTAGAATACATTGTTGAGGACTTTCGTTTCTATTTTATTCTGATAGAGGGACAAAATCTTGAAATTTGGTTGTCAATATTTCAACTCAGCAGGTCAATATTGATTGATTACAAACTCATTTGTTGTATATTCCAATAAAAAGAAAGATGACATGTGGCAACATGTCAAGCTGTTCTGTGTAACTTTCCATATTTACCACCATAATTTGTTTGTGTGCGTGTTCTGTGTTGCGTGCATACAGCGTCATTTTTCGTATCCTGCCGTACTGTTTACGTAGTCTATAGATGACTGTATGTGTGCACTGTCAGTCCAGCCATGGTTTCAGAGATCATGCTTGCAAATGTTTGTGTTATACAGTGGTGTCTTTTTCAACATTATTGTTGATTCAAGGGCAGTAGGGCTAGAAATGATGTAATTAGTATACAGTTACTGTTTTTTCAATTGTTCCTAGGATTCATATATTTCATGATAGAGTAGAACTTTACTGGAACTATTAGCCAACTGTCTCAAAGTTGTAACTGCCAGGCTAGACAAACTTGAGTTGAGTCTAAGTTAGTGTATGGACTCATAGTTGTACTAGTTGTAGGGTTGTGAGTTTAGCCATATGCTTTTTATCGTAACTTATTGGGATTTTTGTGCTACTATTACGACCCTAGACGTCTAACACTATGATTGTCATAAGCAGTAACCCTTAGTAATGAGTGCATTACTTGTGTGATGCCGCAGATCTGCAATATTCTCGATATTCGCGAGTGTGAATCCTTTGCATTCTGGTTCTTTTATGTATTAAAATTAATTATTTTCAAATTGACTGCACATGTATTCTCATAGCCTTTTAGAGATACTCTAGGTAATGCGGTACTTTTGTAGTCTCTTTGACTTACATGTAATTTTGTTCAAAAGAATGTATACCTACTATACATGTTCCAGTCATGGTCATTACTTGTATCTTTGTGGTGGTCTTACAAGTTTTAAGTTATGGCTAAAGCTGACCACCACTGACCACAGTAGCTACAACAATGCCTCCTGAAAATTATGGCTGACACTAATGAAATTGCCACACAGTTTTAGATGTAGTAGTAATAACCCAAATGGCTAGCCAGGCAAATTTTTGTGAAGAATATTCAGGTTTGGAGAAAATATAGAGTAAAATGATTCTTTAAAATTACCTTATGGAGTCCGCGCATTTTCACTCCGTATCTGTAGTACACTGACCTGCCAAAATGCTTAACTGTTCTGCCATCTTTAGTTTCAGCCAGTAATTGACATTAATACAGTTATCGCAGAAAAGGAAATTGATCTTGAGTCCATCACAGGAAAATAGAGCAAATGAAAATATATTCAGTTGTCGTTGTCAAAATTCGACTTTGAGTGTTCTCCAAGGTTATCAGTTATGTACAGTGCATGCTTGCATATTGTTAATAGAATGATATACTGTACACTGCAGTGACTGCACTTATCAAATGTGTGGGCCAATGACTGTGTTAATCATATTTCTGACATTTCTGCAATTCTGACTTCTTTCCCTCAGACGCAGTCTATGCCACTGAATCCTAAACCCTTTCTGAATGGGTTGACAGGAAAGCCAGTGATGGTCAAACTGAAGTGGGGAATGGAATACAAAGGATACTTGGTTTCAGTAGATGGTTACATGAACCTTCAGGTGAATATTGATCCCATAGTAGGCAACATTGAACCTTCAGACTTATGTAGAAACAGTAGAATATGGCAGGGAACTTGAAAGTAGTGATGAAAAGGGGATTTACTGTAGGTGGCAGCTTGTTGTCCTTTTAGTGAAATTTAAATTCATTACGAATGAATGTCAAAGGTTAGTCGGATTAATTCAAAGCACACTTGAAAAGTGTTATCACTAACTGAGAATTTACAAAGAAGGAACTTATTATAACAAAGAAAGAATTTACAAAGAAGGAATTTATTGGTACCATGTAGGATGTGTAACAGGAAGAAAGGAACTTCAAAGAGGATGTTGTGATCATTTTAAAGATATTTTCAGTGAAACTTCCAGATGTGTTCCTTTCTAATAACAGTTACTTCAAAAGTGTCACACTTATTATGCTTTCAGTGTTTACCCACAAAATAAATGTTTGAGGACACTACTGTCTGGTATCTCCTTCAGTACATTCCCGCTATTACGAGCTGTCTTATGCAATGTTTTGACACTTTTGGTGAGTTTGATCAAGAAATCAGACATTCTTCTATGATTGCCCGCTCCAAAATGTTGTTGACATTTTTACAGTATTTATGTCTAAAAATGTGCTTAGCTTTTGAAGTGAAATAATGATTTTCATGTCTCAATTCTTCCTATGAATTTGCTGAATATATTTTGACACAGCCAAGGATCAACTGAACATTCATCTTCAGTGATTTGAAACTAGTTAGTCACGTCTTATTTCATTTACAGCTTGCTAACACAGAGGAATACATTGATGGTGCATTCACTGGAAATCTAGGAGAAGTATTAATCAGGTGAGGCAAAAGTCCAGAACTTAAGGCGAAAACATATAAAGCTGGCAATAAAGGTGTAAACATATAAAGCTGGCCCATACCTTCCTCAAGTGAAATTTGTTTTTGTAAAAGTTTGAAACATTTTTTTGAGCCATTGCCCGGTGATACAAAATACAGGTTTTTATTCCCAGGCACACATCCAATGCCAATGCTGACAAGCAGAATAGAACACATGGAAACCAGGTTCAATAACCATGTTCTGTTGTTATATTGCATCTTACATGTAAATTTAGGTAGGTCTACCTAGCAAATAGCAGTAAAGCATACTTATCTTTCCAGCTGATGACTAAGGTACTGGTAAATTCTTGTTGAACTGTTACATTACAAGTAAAAGGACAGCAATTTGTTTCTGGGTTCCCAGGATTTTCCCCTGACCTAGCCCAATCACTTATGAGCATCAAGATCAGTCCTGCTGCATCTCAAGTGATCATCACAAACAGCTATGTAGCTACGGTGGGCGGTGCTGGGCGGCCACACCCAGCTCTAATATTTCTGCCCAGCACTCCAGGCAAATACACCTCTCCCCGCCCGCCACAAATGTGCCAGTGGAGACCTAAAACTAACCGCAAATTTACTCCATAAGTAAAATGATGGAAAAATGAAAATTTAATGGCTGAAAAATGGGGCAGATGCCATGGAGGTGGTGGAGGTGCTATCCCTAGATCAGACTTTTACCTGGCACTCAAATTTGGCTAGCTACTTCCCTGATCACAAACATATGCAATTCCATATTTTTAGGAATCAGATTTTGTAAGCGGCATTGATTGTAGCCTGCTGTTGAAAACATTACTCTGAAGAAATAACATCCTGGAGAAGCAATGGACAGTTAATGCCAGCCAACCCCTTAGTTGACCCACTTTCATTTATTTGTGAGGCAGCAAAGAACAATTTTGAAAACAAATCACATTGGGAGTAGTTAGTTTGGTGACTAGAATCATGCCAATGCATGATATCCACTGTGGCACTGTGCATGGTTTCATTTTTGAGAGTGTTAATGTAGATGGTTTTTTTTGTTAATTATCGTAGAAATGTCCTTCATATGAATGTGTGATGAGGTTTCAAAGTATTACCCTAATTTCATAGGGCAGTCAAGGAGCTTGCTGAGCTAAACGAGCATGTTTCAAATTAAAGGATCTTGTCGGTGTTAGCCATCAACAAACAGAAGCAGTGTTGCAACATGTTCCTTAGAGATATTGTACACATGGCAAAAATCAAAAGTTGTATTGTTACAGGTGCAATGTAGTGTCAAATTCGATTTATTCAGGGAATTCATTTAATAATCTATGGCTGCTCTCAGGTAGCTGTGATGCATCGCTTCACCTGCCTCTTTTTCAATTTTCCCAACAGGTGTAACAATGTTATGTACATTAGAGGCGTAGAAGAGGAAGAGGAGGATGGAGAAATGAAAGAATAACATCTAAGGATTACTTTTCTTTGTAAATAGAGGACGTCAGCCAAATATTTTACCTGCAGTAGACCCGGCACTTGCCGTCGATTGGATGGAAATTCTCTCAGGAGACCTCAGGATAGCAACGGTGTCAGGCAAGAAGCGATGACAGAGGGGTTGTTCTTCATGCCAGGGATACATCAGTGATGTTAGTCTCTGTCCTGTCAAGAAGTGGAAGGTGTATTTACCAACGTTCTACTGCATTTCTAACATCTGTTCTGGACTTGCTAAGGAATAGGTGGTTTGCGTTGTCAATTACTCGGTGGTTTGTGGTTCATACTTGACTCTGAAAGCATAGCGATGTTGATGGTTATGCTGTACAGAACAGTACAATTTTTCAAGGCTTTTTTTTACATTGTCAACAATGTATTATATATTCATAGGAGCATTTTCCATTGTCCACCAGTGCCTCTGGGAGAGACCTCGTTGATCATCAGCCGATGCTCAGTTATAGGATGCTCTCCTCTTGTCTTAAGGCATGGTCGTCCTTCTAAACCGGCACACACGATTGTAACTGATCCCACGTGATGTAATAGAAACAAGATCGCCAAGCTGAAATCGCTGTAATCAGTGTCAAGTACAGAGCAGATTGTTAGTCTCAAACATGGATCAGTATGTTGAAGGTATACATTGAATCAACAACCCTTCCATTTACTTTCTCTTTTACTCATTGTAATTCCATTCTCATTTGAATGTAATACAGACTGTAGTAGTGTCAGTTGTGAACATGAGTGCATACATAAAAGTTGCAAATTTGCAGCCATGTTACATTGTGTGTACATAACATCTATTTTATATGTCATTTTTATGTAAGTATGCTTTGCAGAAGATTTAGGCTCTGATCTAACTTAAGTTGATTTTTTCTCCTTAGTTTCTTTATTGTTCACTCATTTTGGCTTACATATGAAATTTTCTTACTTGATCAAAATGTAAATTTCCAAATCATTGTTGGTTAAAGTTGTAATTTTCCATTCTCCAGTAGTTCACAAATAAAGTGTTTGAAAAGAAATTTGTTTTAACACATTTTTTTTATTTGTGGTGCAGCTGAGGAATGCTCTATTTATTGATGCCTATGTCCTTGGTGACAGATGTTGAACGTATGTGTACTGCTTTGATTCCAGATCAAGGTAACCGTCAAAAGTTGAGGTAACTATGCTCCATAGTACAGATTTGTTCCAGGAAGTCCTTGAATAGCAACTGCTTGTGTGTTATCAACTCAGTTTACTAGTAAACATCAGAAAGTATCAATTTGGGAACAAAGGCACTTTCAAGTTGTCAACGTGAAAAAAGATCAAAGTCGCTGCCTTGTTAACTTCTAGTGCATACCTTTGGCCACTTCCCATGATCCATAGCCCAAGCTTCCTAAGAATAATATAATTTACTTTGCTAAAATCAAATTTTTGATTTCAGCAAATTAATAGCATGTGCATCCATTACAACAATTGATTTGCAATATTACAGATGTTGAAAGAGGCGTCTGCAAAAAGATGTATCATCAGTCTAAATTACTGCCGTGGACTTCAGAGCTTTGAAAATTGTAGAACGGGATGTGAACATCACAATGACAAAAAAGAAGCAAAGGAGAAGACGTTTTTGTTGCTTATTGATGTATTCTGCATGCAAAGCAGTTCTGAAAAGATGGCAGTGTAACAGAGTACGCAGCACATAATGTGCTGTAACCGCCTCATGCAGCTGATATCTGCATGAAAAAAAAGTTTGCAAAAAAATCTGCATGGCACAAAATGGATGAAGAAAACCCCCAAAAACATAAGATTATGAAGAGTATCATGTCCCATTGTATCTTCATCAAAACTTAGTTTGAACTGTTGTGTTCACCTATCAATAATTGCTGGCCCCAGCTGATTCTCTGGTTGTATTTCAGATCCTGATGATTTAAGGGAATCTTTTGGAGCTGAGCCATCACATTGTTTCGATACGTAATGAAGACCATGTGACACAATCACACAACTGCTGTTTTTTTTTTAAATAAATACTAAAGGATAAAAGGCCACCCCTCAGAAACAATTTGACTTGGGCTCAGTATAAGACAAAAAGTAAACATACTCCCTTAATTTACCATAAATATTTTGTAAAGTCAAAAAGAAATGAGATGAAGTTAATGGAAGAAAATGACAAGTATATTCATAATAACAATCATGGTTTGCTTTAGTTACACTCACTGTAAAATACTCTTTTTGACTTTGAAAAATGCATGACTTTTTAAAAACCTAAACTGACATTACTTTAAGAAGATGATAAAAATAATTCAGACCTTGAAGGGCAATTATTTCACCATGCTAGTGACCACACAAGTGTAGCGGAAACCTGTGGGTTAAAAATTACAACTTCATGTCTGGTGACTACCAACTTGGGACAAATTTGGTATCTTTTTCCACAATAAATGAACAAACCATCTTGCTTAGTGATAGTTGAAAGCGTATGATGGTGAAGACAATGTGCCCCCTCTGTTGGCACCTAAAAATATATTTGAAATGAAAGAAAAGCCACCATCAAGGGAAAATGAAAAATATACAGACGGAAGACAGCATGACGTATGAGGTCTAGCAGGTGCAGCCAGTGACATCTCAAGTGTAAAGTGTGACCTAACAGTTACACAGTGTTATTTTAATTTTCTCACAAGGGAGTGGACATCCCTTAGAATTCTCCCAAAGGACATCAGTCCAGCCCACCCCCCTCGGAAAATCCTGGATATGTCACTGCTTCATTTACTGTTCTTTGGGCCGAAAGTATAGCATGCCCAGACTTGCCAACCTCAAAACTGGAAAGCTTGAGTTTCTGGCAAAAACCCTGGAAATCATATCCCAAACCTAGAGATTTTTGAAAAGCATAAGAAGTAGAAAGATTTAACCTTTTTTCACACTCTTCATCCCATAAGACTACATAAATTGCTTCAGTAGTCGCTTTTCTGATAGCAATACATATTCGATTCATCAACTTAAAGAGGAAGTGCAGTCACCCCAACTTGTACTAGTATAGTCCCCTATCCTACTTCATGGATGGTTTTTTTTGCATCAAGTAACAATTTTTGTTTTGTTTATGCTGGATTTGTTAAATTGATGCAAGTTATTTGTTTACTTCAAATATGCAAAAAATCGACATATCCTGAAAGGCACTTGTGAAGTATAGAAGAGGATGATTTGAAAGATGATTGGGGTTGGGAAGGGGGCCTATGTTAGCAACCTATATAATGAGTGTTAATTTGTTGGTCATAATTGTCAGGAAAATTGTTCCACTTGCAGTAAAATCAAACCCCCAACTGAGGAAGCTGCATACGGGCCTGGTGTACTGACAGGATCTTGTGACCTACAGGTAGCTGTAATACAAGGAATATGTGTGTATGTAGGTCAACTTCTTTGTGCTTAGGTCCTGAACTTTGGGTCAAACAGCAGACACTCCAGTCTCACCATTGTGATAAACAATGCAGAAACCATTGGACAATATTCAGGTGACTGCAGATGCTCATTGTCTCTATTAAAAAGAAACATGACAGATTCAACCTTAATTACAATAAGTTTGTCAGGATAATCTACAACAAGCCCAGTCTAGGTTTTTCACTGGTGTCAAATTTCAAGATTAAAAAAGCACTTTCATTTCAATAAATGATAACGATTCACTTTGGCAGTAATACAACATTTTATATACCTTGAAGTGGAAATCTCTCCTGAAGATAGCTGTCTTTCTATAAACATACATTTTGGGTTAGGAACAAACTTTCATGAGGGGTTAGAAGTGCCAGCAGCAAAAATATATTCTCTAATTTAAGAACCTTTTCAACTGAGACTGGAATATTCCTTTAACTAGCGCAACTTTAAAAACATTTCTATAGAAAATGAGCAAAACTGGTTTACATATAAACAGTACGCAACTTTTGAGGAATTTCACTCTTAAAAGTGTCTGCCTAGCAGCCTATCTTCAGTTTTCAGACTCGTAGGTCATTACAATCATTGCTTCTTGGCAGTTTCTAGCTTCTGGAGTGAAAGCAGTAAATGCAAAGTTACAGGGAATGCCACGAAATGCATTGAATAAATTATTGAAGAAATAAATTTTTTCTAGCAAAGAACGGACAAGCAAACAAACAAGTCTGCACAAACATAAAACAAGTTAAAAGGCACTGGATATGGATTAAGAAGACATTTCAGAAAAAGACTTTTGTTGGTAGCACACAATGGATGAAAAGTATTTATGCATTGATATTGCACACTGAGGTAGTAAGTGGTATAAATGACATTTTGTCAACCGTGTGGTGCAGGCATCTTTGTGTGGCGACGAAAGGCTACGGTTTGGAGTATACGACCTCTCCTCTCTTCACTACAAGACGGATCAACTTATCAGCGCAGGCCAGTTGGTAAATGAGATGCTCCCACCTGCAGATAAAGCAGCCAAGATAAGACTGAACATGAGATGAAGATCGTGTGACCCACTTCTGCATTTGTCACAGCTACACTGCGTAAACCATCATAGAATACAAAGATGCTGTCGTCAAACCAATACGATCAATGGAGCTTCTAACTCAATGGCATGAATAATTTGTAAGCATCAACATCATTGCAGTAGAGGTTTGGAAAAAGGTATTCATACCAACAAGCTGGATAATACAGTCATAGCAATAGTAACATGTAATCTGAATCTTTTGAACATTGTCTGAATGGTGCAATCACATCTGCAGACCCACAGGCATGTCCTAACACATTGGAAGTAAGCATGAATAGTGTAGACCAGTAGCAGATCCAAGGAAGTGGGGGGAGGTCCAGCAGGTGCCATGGCCCAAACCAAACGTGGGACCAAAACATTGGTTTCACTACCAAATACACAAAAATTGGGAGCATTACTAGGGAATAAATAGCTGAGACTCTAAACATAGCTAATTGACTGATGAGGCACAAGTGGAGTCTGCAAATTAAAGTCAGAATAATATTCAGTATATTGTACTTCAGTAATATGCTACAAGCCCAAAATGATAAAAGTTGAAGAAAATTAACTTCATAATTGCACACTTTTCAAAGCTATCAAATTTAAGTGACAGGAGAGAGCGAGATTTGCTGGGAGACTGCAGACACACAGCGTGACCATCAGTTTGCATGGTGTGTCCCGCCAGGGGGGGGCATTTTACCAAAAATGCCCTGAGATTGCACTTCCTGTGCATCATTATTACATGCATATAATATAAGCTTTTCATTTTTTTCATGTTGTAAAAATCCCTAGGCTTAATTACGAACAAATTTCTAAGAAATTTCCAAGCCTACTATGCCAGCATGTATTGCAAACAGGGCAAAATCTTATATACTGTATTCATTCCTGTAGCCAGGGACTGTCAGTAGTGCGAGTGGGGAAATGGTGCCAACACCTAGGAGGGGCACTACCAGTGGCAGTGCATGTGCCAGTACATGTGTGATCAGTGCATGTGTCATATAATATGTAATTGTAACATAAAAGTACAAACCCATGCCTCACATCGAAATACAGAGATTAAGTGCAGTATGAAAATGACACATGAATGTGCAAACCTATCCAACTGTTGCGCAAACTGCTTCAGTGCAAGATTATTCAAGCATGCAGTGATCACATCTCCCTATGCTAAAAACCTAATTAACAGTGTAGAGTCACTCACCTTGTAACATCTGCAATAATGAGATCTCCCACTTTTCCCACCTCCAGTGATCCATGGGTGTCGGCCCTACCAACTGATGCAGCTGCATTTATCGTTGCTGCCACTAACGATTCCTCCATTGACATACGCATGATGACGCAGGCTAGGTGCATCGTTAGGACCTGATTTGAAGAAAGAGGACAAACAACAAACTAAGACATTCACACAAAACAGATCTTGTGAAAGAAGTCAGTTAATTTCCACATACCATAACATTCACTATGCCTACAAGGTGTAATGCTGCAAGATGACAGACATGAGATTCCTTTCACTACCATCAGCTTCTAAATGAATTCATAGACATAACCTCAGAGGTGAAAGTTTCAAGATGAAGTCCCATCCATTGCTCTTAAAAAATGAGACTTTACTTTGCAACAAGCAATTCAAATATGTCACCTCATTCTGATATTCAGAATTGACACTTTAATCCAAGGAGCAATTTAATCCTGTTAACATTTAATCTTGGCCAATGTTTGGACACAGTGTGGATGGTGCACATATCAACCTCTGAGAAATAGCTATAAAATGCTTTTAGGAAAATAATAATATGCCACAATGTGAAGGCCAATAATATATAATTGATCTTCAGTTTTCCTTTATGCCATTCTTCCACAAATCAATCATCATATCATCTAATTCTGCTATTTTATCGTCTGAACAGAAAATGGGGTTAAAAAAGCTATGTGGGTAAAGCGCTCAAACCATCTGGGGTGATTAGATTGGATTGAAAATTAAGCCTATAGACTAAAGTTGCAACTTACCATAGACAAGCAGTATGCATTTGGGTTAAAGTCTGTACCCAGGGCCACCGGTATGCCGCTATCGATCATTTTTCGGACTGGCGGTGGCACGAGTCTGAGAATGTATGCTGTTGTAGGCAGTATTACGGCAATGGTTCCTGCCTTTGCCATGGCTTCAATCCCCCTGTCATTGATTTTTTCCAAGTGACTTATAGCTCGAGCACTGAGGTTTGCTCCTAGCTGAAGTGCATGGGAAAATTGGAAGTTTGATCATAAACAGCTCATCTGAATCCCTGGTCTTTGCTTACTTACCTGATGAATTAAGAACAATTTTTTTTTCATGGAATTACAAAATTCTTATGAGTAAAATGCACTACAAAATGTAATCAAAGAGGCTCTAAAAGCAGCAGGAATTTGTGAAATTTTCAGGTGCAAATGCTGGTCAAAATTATTTAAGTTCGCTAGGAACTCAGAGAATGGTTTCCATTAAAAACATCGCAAATGAAATACAATATGCTGCTTTAAAGGAGAAGAGGAAGATGTTAGAAAGATTTTTTCATACTTTCTGAGTGGTTCTTCTCTCTAAATGTGACATAAACATGTTATAGAATATGTAATCAACCCTGGTTGAGCAGGCAGAGCAGCAAACACTTCCAAACAAAAGGCAGTTTAACTTCAAATTTGTTTTGAGAGTACATCCCACTCTTGAGGGAAAAGTTCAAACTGTATTTCTTGTTGATTATGCTACGTAATGGTCAACACTTTGCCTATCAAGTCTGCTTCTACTGACAAACCATTACAGGATAGATAGTTCCA
Source organism: Stichopus chloronotus (assembly GCA_021234535.1). Classification (NCBI taxonomy): domain Eukaryota; kingdom Metazoa; phylum Echinodermata; class Holothuroidea; order Aspidochirotida; family Stichopodidae; genus Stichopus; species Stichopus chloronotus. The sequence goes on from CM037830.1 coordinate 25,086,778, forward strand.
GGGGAAACTACCCCAAAACCTGTTACACACTCATTCTCTGCTTAATTACATATTGCCAACTTAGAGAGAAAATGGGGCACATAGAATGGATACCTGATACCCTTAAGATCTAAAACAGTTATTTGAGGTTTCTGTTCAATTAAATGTTTGTTTAAGTCATCAAATATACCTTTCCAGCAACCCTTCTTCTTGATGAATTGCCTTCAAAGAATTACAATCTCACACAAACAGGGCATAATACGAAGTATAAATCAATGTTCATGGAAGCAAAACAGACAAACAGCAAAAGTACAAGCAGGCTGCAAAACCTGTCCTTTCAATGACTACTGTACTAACCTCTGCTGAACCTAGGTCGGTAAGCTCATCACCATGGAAATTAATGGCAAGGCCACCATTCACTCCTGCCTCCAGTATCTGCTTGGTTTGCTCCCGGTTGAAGACGCCTTTCTCGCAGAACACATCAATATTTTCCACCTTCAGGTCCCCTGTCTTGTTCAGCTCCAAGACTGCAGGGAGCTGTTTCTCAAGGACATCTCTTGTAGCTTCTTCTGCAGTCTTCCCTCTATTACAAGGAAATGTAATAATGTTTCCGACATCAGAAAAACACCATTAGATAGTACAATCAAACATGTTTCAAGTTTGTAAACAGACAACTGCACTTTTTTGCAATTTTCACAAACAATATTATTTACAACAGATCACCAAACATTCAATTTGCAAATGGTACATTTTTAACTAGGATGCCACAAGGCATTGTGATTTTGATGGTATAAGTAGTAAGCCAGCCTAGCTGGTAATTCATACATGAGAAAAGTAGTTGGGCTGTGGACAGTACATTGACACACATACCAAATATGAGGTCTGCCCATGCCCCCTTCATAAGGTATTACTAAATAGCATTTGTCTGTGTTTGTTTAGATTTTCTCTGGAGAATACCATGTCACTGCATCTTGATGAGCTAATGGTGACAGATTCATGATTTTATCCAAATGTTCCTGATAAACTTATAGCAATGAGAAGTGACCAAATAAACCTTGATGCAGCATTATACATGATTGTTTATACATACCAGTTTTGTGGGCTGCCATGTTCAATACTAGCACACTGACAGTCCAAATCCACCAAAACTTACGAATTTCTTGAACTCCTAAATGCACACTACTATGCTATATATGACCAATAAATTAAAAAATATATATACAATTAGGTTTCTGTACTTGATGAGACACATCAACACACAAAATATAACACATGTCCAAGTTTCCATTCTTAAGATTCTTCAGACCTTTGACCCTCACCAAAACCAACAGAAATCTTGTCCTTAACATGGTTCATCAACATGCTATATACAAGATCACCGCAAGGTTCCATTCTACAAAGGCTTTGTTTATGTGTTATGGCAATATTTCACATTTTGACCCCTGCTACCTAAGATGACCCTTCACATTCATTAAAAACTGTAGTATTTGACCTTAATTTAAAACAATAGGGTTACTGTCATACATCAGCAAACTAAATATGAGATTAATCCAAGCTTGGGATCTTGAGATATTGCATTTACAAGGTTACAAACTTTGATCCATGCAGACCTCATGTGAACTTGACCTCCACCAAAAACATTACGGTTGTTGTATTCAGGATAGTCTGCATACATACCAAATATGACATCAGTCCAAGCTTCTGTTCTTGAGTTATCATGTCTACAAACAAGGTGTTGCAGGCACAAACGCACACATCATCATGACTACAAAGGTTATGATTTTTATCAAAACCGATGTGGTAAAAGCTCCCTTACTTGGGCACAGCATGGGCACCACAGAAGGTGCTGGATATTTCAATGGGGACCTCACTGCGTGCTCTCTCTAACACCCTGAGCATCTTCACTTCACTTTCTGTGTTCAGGCCATAGCCGCTCTTACACTCCACAGTTGTTGTTCCATAACGGAGCATTGTCAGCAAGCGGTCTTTAAGACTAGTCACAAGGTCCTGTTCAGATGCCTCTTGGGTCTTAGTTGTCGTGAAATGGATGCCTCCCCCTGCTGCATGAATTTCTTCATAACTAGCTCCTGCCAACTGCAAAAGAGCAAACAAGTACAGGCAATCCATGGAGTTGCAAATCTCATTCCTATCATTTGGCATGGTCATTCGAGACCCATACCACTCCAGGAGTTTGCTAAGCTGTGTATTTTATCAGTGATTCAGACATGTGGATAGAAGTGCTGAATATTCAAGTTACTTGATCTAGTATTGCAGTACACCGTGCATGCATTGATTGGTACGAACACCTGCATTCTCTTACACATGCCTAGAAATTGACGGTGAATCAAAATTATTCCCAGAACATGAGTGCGCGTCAAAGTATTCCTGAGACTAGCACATCATGTCACTCTGGATGCTTTGTATGCCCCACAAAATGTGTTATGTATTGCTAAATATTTCCTTCATAGTGCGTAAACATCTCGAGTTCTTGTACAATAGTGTAATAGACTATATATACCCTGTAAAAATATACTGAGTGAAGGACAATGCATGGAAAATGACATTGCTACCAAACATGATCACTCAGCCCAGAGTATGGTTGCATTGGTTGAAATATTGAGTCACATTCATGGAAAGGCAAAGATGTAAAAGTCACATTGACTCCATACACTACTAGCACCTAACACACTGTACTATGCCCTATAGTTACCGTGACCTTTGACCTTGCCCTATGATGTCATCAGTCGAGTGGACACACATCTCAAACGTAGATACACACCCACTAAGTTTGAAGTATATCCAACTTACTGTTTAGGAGGAGATCGTGATACACTTTTTCAAAGCATTTTGGTCGATTTGACCTTTAAACTCGTGACCTTTAACCTTGTGTCATCATCAATATTCTCAAAAGCTCTCTGTACCATCTACTTTCCATAGTAGTTTTATTATAAGTCTAGGACATTCTCACATAGAGATAACGCTAAAAACGTTTTTTCATGGAATGGGGCCCTTGCCCTTCATCTAGCGGACAATATACCAGATACCAAAGCACCTATCCACTAAGTTTGAAGTTCATCTGACTTACCGTCTAGGAAGAGATCATGGCACACTTAGTACTAAATTACTTTAGTACACACACACAGCAGACACTGCCATGCAATGCCTCATGGGGTACAGAAGGCAGTTCCCTGTAAAAAAAAGTCACTGGAATTTCCCTTTTTCCGATGAGCACATGAAGCATGTGATTGCTGGAAGAAAGGGAGGGCTATGGGTATCAGGTGACAGATCTTCTCACAGTGTAGAAATTTTCGTGCAGCTACGCCACTTACGAGCTCCACGTACGTAGGTGCACACACTCACATTTGGACACCGCTTCCCCCCCCCCCAAATCGGTATTCTCCATCCATGTCATTTGTATACCATGAGGTACCACCCATATAAGAACTACTGACCCACTTACTTTCAATTGAATACCACAAGGTGTGTAAGGTGGGCTACCATTTAAGTGTCCTTTTTGGTGACTTAACCACTCAACAAAGTACAGTATCTCTTTGCTGTATGTCACGTATAGGGATGAGATAACAAATGACAATGTTATGGTGGGTCATCTGAGGTGTCTCTAGTGAGAAAAATTACCTGCACTGGACATTTGGTGCAGGATACAGACAGGTTTGTCTCAGATAAGTTGCTTGAGGAATCAATTTTTAAGGTACATGTTTGCAACATATGTTCGTATTTTCAATTCTGCGAAATCTCAATTTCTAAAAGTCATAAAGCAGTGATCAGTGTGTACTTCTTGCATTTTTGCCTTGTGTGTAGACTTTAATATCACAGTGCCACATGGAATTATGTATGCATGACAGTTAGCTTCACAATTTGCGGAAAATTAAAAAAATGCAGACGACTTTCTAAAACATGCAAAATGACAAGATAACTTTTAACTGCATCATTTACCACTGCTTTACAAGTAACATATCTGCAAAAAAAAAAAAAAAAACTTGGCTGCCGAATTCTATACAAGCAATGTTTGGGTTGATATTCTCCTCAAGTAGGATGAGTCATGGTGTGAAAGATCTATGGAATCATATCCAGCAAGACAAGAAATTACGGCAAGATCTAAGTTTGGCATTCAGAGGAGAGCGATGTGCTGGTCCCATACTCTGACAAGCGGCTCAAGTGATGGACTGAGACCTCTCACTAATAGCTCTTGACGATCATCAGTATTTTTAATAATATTTAATCAAAATACTACACCAGCTAAGAAATGGGAACAAAGAAATATTACACTCCTAGGTCTAAATTGTCAAGATCACCTGCATTATGAATATGGGCTGTCAGTCACAGTGCCAAGATACATGATGGCTTCAAAGATTAGCAATGCATATGGTATTTTTCCTTTAAAGATCCTTTGCTACAAATGATGCATTTTGCTTCTGAGCATCATGTTCGTAATCGGGTCATGGATCATTTGTGAAAATGCACTTAACAAAGGGTATAAGAAACTTAATGGAATTAGCCAACTGAATTTCTGAACTCTCACCTTCATTGCAAATTCATGTACTCTGTCGCCAGCCCAGACCGGATGAGTGTGGCCATCTATAAGACCTGTGATACAGAAAGACCACATGATGAGTGTATGGATAATTATTTGCCCCTTGCAGTGTGTGTGAAACTAAGGAAATGAAACTGTTGGAAAAGTGAGACCAGTAAAGTTAAAAAGCTTTGTACTAAGGAATCTTTTGTATTCTCTGTGTGAGTATTAAAGGGCTCCCTGAGTGAATTTAGTTTATTTTGTGGTAAGTTTGAAAGAAACCATTACAGGTCAATACTTCCAGTTAGCCTCATTATTCATGTATCTATTCCTAAAGTTACTGAAAATGTGAGGAATTGTACTATAATTTAAGAACAGAAATAGCCCTTGGTGGACACATTACAGTAAAATGTGTCTGGTCACAGATTTTCAGTGAGTGATTTTGATTGTTAATTGCCTCATGACTGTTGATTCAGTTATGTGTCAGATGTTCAGAATATCTTAGTTTGACTTTTTACCATCAACATATCAGTAATACTCAACAGGTTGTAACAAAATGTCATGAATGAAATTTGTGAACCAACTCAATGAGCCTCTTTAAACCAATGCCTCAAGCATGGTGCACATTTATCAGTATGTCAAATCCCAATACAGCTGTTTGAGTGTATGAAAAAATACAATTCTGTCTTAATACAGAATTGACTTTCCAATGAAAGAACAAGAAATATGAAGGTAAATGGAAGTGAAGGAAGGGGGGAGAGGGGGCTGAAAAGTGAATATTTTTTTTTAGATAATGCTGGAAATTTGAACCAACTGTAGAGACCTAAGGTGCATCAACAACGAATTAATACTGCATCAATGAAATTGTGGTAACAGTGATCCTTCTCCCCAGGGCCATAAAATTCATACATATAATAGGTAGTTTGAAGGTCATACTGTCACTGTCCAAAGGAGCAAACCTCAATTCCACACAATGCATAATTACTGTGAAAAATTAGTGACCACTCTGTAATTCCTTAACTTAAAATACTTAGAATACCAACTGGTTTGTGCAGATGCTGTTCTTTAGCCTACCTTATGCATTATACGATTCTAGAACTGAATAATGTCGGTGATGGTCTATCTAACAGACAATATTAGTACACTAAAATTTGCTTCACATCATGGCTACGAACTTTGACTTCTAAGAGAGAGAGAGCAAGTTGGAGAATGGCAGGCCTTGGGGGTAAATCAAAAACTTTTTCCACTCCCCGCTTCCCCTGCCACAGGAGTAACTTGAAACTTATCGAGCAAATTGGTGTGATTTGGCTACATTTCAGGCTGGAATACAGGGGAGAATGGTAAAGTGACAACTTGCTTAATTGCTAGAGGAGGAAAGTTTGTATTTATTTTAACATTGCTGCCCCTTCTTTCTGGTTGAGCCCATGCTATTGATAAAGTTTTTGTTCACTCGGGCACTTAAATGTGCATTATCAGTACCTGGTAGTACACATTTCCCTGAAGCATCAATTTCTTGATCAAAGGTGCAATGTCCATATTTTCTCATGACCTCAGTGTGGTGATCGATAGCTGCAATAGTTCCTTCTCTATTGGAAGAAATATTATAGAAACAAAAACAAAACATGTTTACAGGCAAGAAATTAAAAAAAATAAAAGAATTAACTCTAATGCTGTTGTAATTTATACTAGTGTTTGCATTGGGGACCTGACCTCTGGATCAGGGTTGGTGATTTATTGTATTTAAAAAAAAACATGGTTTTAATCTGTGATTAAGGCAATTCTTTTATTTTAATCAAATAAATCAATTTAAATAGCAATTTTTTTCAAACTGAAATCATGACTTTAATCATAATTTTAATTGGTTTGGTATAAATCAAACAACCCTGCTCCAAATTAAAAGTTTCACTGATGTGCACTGCACATGTAACAAATTCAGCATATTGTTAAGAACAACTTCACTGTCTCCCTGTGTGTAAAATACATGTTACATTAACCTGAAAAGAACAATGTTGTATTGACTTCGCATCAATTTGACGCCTAACAGAAGTTACATTTTGGGTACCCGGTACCTAAGTGACTATGTACGGAGGGTTCATGGTTTTTGGACCCAGTGCAAACGCTAGTGAATACCTGCATATGTTGTTAATACATTCAGAATATGCTTGCTCCTGAGTACTTAAACCAGTGCAATTGTGGCTCTACAAGTACTGTATGCTCAGATATTATGCCAAAAAAAAGAACACAGTGGCTATGGTTTTGTTGGTAAGCAGGCTTTTACCAAAGTTGAACAGAGATAGCCAACTGTAGCCAGCACTGACACTTACCAACTGGCATAGGGACCAAATTGGCAGACTACATGTCCTGGTTTGCAAAATTTACAAAATGCTAAAACACTACAGGTTCGATAGTTAAAAGTGCCATTCTGTATTCGAATACATACGATATTTAATTTTACCTTAAAGGGAAATAGGGCGTTTGTTTCAGAGAAAACATCCATATTTTTGAAGCTAATTTTGTGGACGTAGAGTGATAGATTATTCAAAATAAGGAAGGACAGTAGCCTTCTTTTCAAGAAATAAGCTTCTCACAGACAGAAATTCAGTTATTTCTTACTCCACACCAATTTGTTCACCCAAACTTTTCAAAATTCAAATGATGCATCTTTCATTACTCCTTACATGCATAACGTTTTGACATGACGAAACTTTGGTAGATGTTTATTGATGAGACTGAATGGTGTAACAATGATTACCACTACTTTCTTTGCATGTCATGTCTGTGTATTCTAAATGCCCTATTTTCCTTTAAATTACAAAGAGCAAACTTGGCAAAATTTGTTTTCAGAACCAAGAGAGGAGTCGCCTGCTGACACAAATTTAGCTCAAAAATAGAGAAAAAACTACACCATTGGTCATCTCAGAGTATTTTGAAAAAAATCCAAACAGGAAGGGACACCCATTAGACTTCTCCCCCAGGATGGTGTTCACACTGCACCAAAAAACACTTCAGTTGCCACTCAGAATTCTCTAGCTAGAACCTTGTTGGTAAGTTTACATGTCATAATATGTGTAAATACTGACCTGCCAGTGACTGTACTGCATAGCAATGATATTCAATTATGAATGGTCTACCTTCTTACTTGATTCTCCAATAAATCACTTTTCAGAAGATAACCAAAATGTGAACAATGCCTACATTGGGATGTTGATGTCATATTTTGCATTTGTTCCAAATAAAGGAAACAACTAGGACTATTGCCTTTGAAAACAATTCCTGAAAGTCTGCATGACTGCAGTGTCCATGAAGTTACAAAATAGAAAATATGGAATTTGGCATTGCTGGAGATAAACTCTTGTTAAATCCCATCCTTTTGCAGTACATTTTTTGTTTTTGTTTTCTCCCTAATACTCCACCCGTGTATCACATATCACCTGAACAATGTAAATTCCAGCAATATACATGATGTTTAGTCAAATTTAACAATTTAGTACACTGTACTCACTTAGTTGCTCTGTAGTCCACACTAACATACAGTCTGGTGACTTGAGCAACGCGGAAACATTTTTTTTAATGAAAAGCTTGCCACTGCGTGGAACAGACTTAAAAAGCAGAAGGTGTTTGTAATAAGCATAAAGTAGTTGTGGCCTCATGGGATGAAACTGAGAACTGGAAATAAATGGTGAAGTGAATTACTGACCTGCTAATGACTATACTGATTCCATCATTATCACTTTCATTAAGGATGGCTAACTTCTTCATTGCCTCTCTGATGAGGATTCTCTCCCCTTGACCACACACCTGGACCACCTGCTTGGCATTCTTAACCAAAAGTTTGAAATGTGTCGTCATTGTGGTAGCTATAGGTCGGTTCTACCATTCAATCTGAGAAAGACAAAATGATGAAGTACATACGAAAGAAAGACATGCAAGTACACACAGATTATAATAAGGTTATCCCTACAAATAAATAAGGTACTGTAATTTGTCACTTGTGATCTGCTGCTAGAAATCACCAACATTTAGGATGGTATCAATTTTACAAATGTTTCTGTGACTATTGGACAACTGTCCAGAAATTATCCTACATATCAGTCTATGCCATATGCCACTCCTCAATTTGTCAATTTTTTTCAACGTATTTACAGGTCTTGAGTTTAAGATTCTCCAGGTGTGCTACAAATCACACTTCTCAGGAAATTAAGGAGTGTGGTAGGTATGCTGTTTTATGAAACTTTCAAAGATTGCCTGTGTCTCCATGTTTCTTCTACGTGTGCAAAAGATTTCACTTCTCGCAGTGATTTGAGACGAGTGATGGTGTGTGATCGCACTTGCATGCTTGGGAATTCACGGCCTGATATTTAGCTATTGTGCCAATGTCTGTACAGTTGTAAAATTTTGTGATAACTACAGTATGCATGTAGCTAGAAGTGCTGTGAAGTATATGGCATGTTCTTCACTGACTGACCTAGATTGTGGCACTGATGGTGACGGTAAGGAAAAGAAAAATATTTTTAAACTGAGCTGATCGAGATGGTTGAATCAGTGCTATATTTGCAACTGTGTAGTGAGGAAACTGTTGCCATCTTTCCTATAATATGACACTACTCTATCACTTTGAAAAGCATCTAATGGCTAAGGTTGTAGCTGGACAAATTTTAGTGCTGGAAACAAGGGAACTAGTCCCTTCTGGTGGGGTCCATAGGCTTGCAATAAAGCCCTTGCTGAGGTCCAGGGGTAAAGCCCCAGTTGCGATGCTGGAAGCAGCACCCCTGCAACACCATGCTGTATGTTTTGTAAGCACTGTTATGGGAGAGTACTCACAAAATCTTTGAATGTTAACTCAAAAGGCAACTTCTCCCATCATATTCTTACTACAGTGCATGTTGTGCAGTTAGTGGGGGGCAGTCAGACATAAACTGATCGCGAATGCCCGGCACCCATTGCAGTTACAAACCTGCTAACAACGACACATAGCTCAGGACTACTGGTCTTAAGTTCCCTTGCTCATGAATAACTTTGTTGCACTAGATTACACAGTATGTCTATAAATGCTAAAATTTTTAGTTTTATTGCACAAGTTATCACTTGATGAGGCCATACAAGGCATAATCTAGCTTGAAATATCAAGTAATTTTTAAGATATTCATTTTATTTAGACAAAATAATTTATTTTACATTTCACTCAACACATCATGACCACTTTCACTGTTCTGAGACATAAACAACGTTTCAGACTGCATATCACACTATGCAGATCAGCGATTCATTAAGAATGTCCTAGACACTTAGGCCTTGACGATATGCTTATTACAAAAAAAGTGACCATAAATTTGGTGTTTGTATAAGGTACACATCAAGATCAGAAATCACTATATTCTTGGAAAATGACTGAAGATCAGTATGTGACTGGTTCTGCATTGAGTAAGGCTTATAGATTATTGACTTCTGTTCCCTGACAGTCTTGGCCATGTTTAATTCAAGTAGGGTTACCACCTGTTGCAGATAATCAGGATTATCCTGTTTCTGAAAGGAAAAGTGTGTGAAAGGCACAGCTGGTAAGACAAATTATCCTGATTTTCTCTAAAAGAACATAAAGGCCTAGCTGTTGTACTCTGTATGCATGTTTTTACCTACTGTACGCTTGCAAAAAAATTGGGTTTGCTTCAGTAGGGTTACTTGTATCAGATATTTAGCACCTCCCTTCTGCAACATGGTCTAGGCCTAAGCCTATATGCTACATCCCCCCCAAAAATATACATATGGACTTAGCAATGGCAAACCCTAATCAGATGAGTCTTGAAAAGTTACATCCCAAGGTGCATGCAATAGGCCACCTGTACTGAGTAGACCAAAGAAAGTAACTCACAATACAAAGGAATACTGAATATCATCTACTTGGCTTTGACAAACGTCAGCTACAGCTCACACTATGTGGAAGCAAACGTGTAACAGCATATTATTCTACTTACTAGGCTATACTCACTAATTAAATTCGGCCTATGCTATACATAGATGGACCACAAGCGTCATTCACATAGTACTAACTAGCCTAGGCTATGCCTTATGTTTTAAACGTCTACAAAGGTGGACACGTACTACGTCTGGTATACAAAACTTGGCCAATTTCTACAACTGTACGCCAACTACAAACCTTACTTAACCTTCTATATCACATCTTTAAATGTAACACTCTGCATGCGCCTTCAAGCCCAAATGTATTCATAAAATCCCTTTTATATGAAGTTATTTGCACGAATTTGCCATTTGCAAGGGGCTGCGTCGGGAGACACAGTCATCGAGCGCAATATGAACACTGGAATAACTCTGTGTAAGAGAGATATTATGAATAAATTTAGGCTCTATGGTGTGTACAGAGTGCTTCTATATTGACAGATGTGATTTAGATGATTAAATAAGGTTTGTAGTTGGCATAAAGATGTAACTATGATGTGTTTAATCTGGTTAGGGACTTCGTTTGCAAATTCTCCTTGCTTCCGTTTACTCAAGCATTAACTAGCTGCCATAGAGTCCTGTCTAGCCAAACAGTTGTTTATCTGGCTGTACAACAGGTTCTGTCCTGATGATCACTTAGTGCTTGTCTTGAATAGGGGCAGGGTGGTGCAAAACATTGATATCAAAGCATCCTCATCAATACTGTGGTTTCTGGAAGACAATATAGCCTAGATCCTGCCGATGTCTGCCAATTGTCTTGCTTTTATACCTAGCTAGGCTAGATCGATTTAGACCGATTTTGGAATATGATGTACCAACATGGTCACCTTGTTTGACAGTGAGGTTGATGCTATAGAAAGTGTTAAGCTTATAGTCCCAGGTAGAAGTATAGTACCTAGGTACAGTAGTATAGGCCATGTGAAACTTACTGACTTGGCACAACTCCAGCCTGCGGCTAACTGTCACACTTGACATAGCCTTACAGCCAAGTTACATTTACACTTACAATTGTACAGGACTGAGAAGGCTTACAGAGGATCATTACTTGTTAGAGCATTTTATTAATATATGTAAAAGTTACAATCGCATGCTGTTGTTACCAACAAAACAGCCAAAGGTGTGTTATTTTTACAGACGGTGGACCAAGTTCAGCGACCAAAACAGATTCTGACTGACAATTCACATGTAACACCATAGTCTACAGAATATGGTAACACTAACACAGTATATCACACGTTGGAAGTATGGTACTGGTAAATAAATTTTAGTATTACGTCACTAAGTCAGGTGACAGACCAGCCGACCAGCTGGGCTGCATTGGTATGATGAATATTCAATTTACATCTTTCGCCAGAAGCGCTTGAACACAATTTATCATTTTTGGAAAAGGTTCCCGTCATTCGTCCGTATACTTTAAGAAAAAACCGTAAATCGACTTTTTTCTTACAATACCATACTTTTCATTTAACATTCAGCCCATTATGAGGTTGATTTTGGGGCTATTCCTGTTGCTAATGTGGTTGCTACGAAAGCCAATGTGTCACTGTTTAATTTTACTTTAGTGTAGCTAGGCTATGCCTTAGACGTACGTGACAGACCAACGTTAGGCTACTTATGCTCCTCGACTAAGCGTAGGCCAAGGCTAGGCCCAGATATTGTATAGCCGGGTGTCCTGAACTTCTGACTGATATTTTCGGTAGGCTACAGGTGACACGATAAGAACAGAGTATCCATAACCACTAAACGCAGGGTAGAAGATCAGACTGTCTGGACTAGGCTAGTAGAAATACTGACGTGACAACTGATATTGTATGTTTATTGTTGGGCTTTGGCTATCCAGTCATTTTCAAAACGTCCCTGCTTTTGGCTACCAAAACATCCGAGCTTCTAATCTTATCTACCAATATGTCTCCGGTTTTTAGCTACCAAAATGACCCAGCGTTTTACCAAAGCGCCCTCGGCGGTGGTGGTGGTATAGGGCCTGTTTATGGTAGCATGAATGTATAAAACTTCTCGCATCTACCGTAAAAGCCTTGGAATTTCTAGCTGCTGGAAATTCAAAATCCCTACAGATCTAATTTTCTTGTTTTTGCAAGTCTAAAATTCAATTTTAGTAGTAATTTGATTCAAAATACTATGGATTGTACCTCGAAATCTGTCATTTTAACCAACATTTACTTGAGTTCACGATACGATGTAAACCTGCCAAACTTTGTGCACCTTATTAACGTTAGCATGACAATCTTGACATGAAGAGTGTCTTTTTAAACAAATCCTGTGCATAAACCTACACCAAATTCCTGTGAACAAGCTAGCAACAAGAATGGTCTGGAAAAATTCCATTGAAGAGTCAAAATCATGATTTGAAAATTTGTAACATTCTGCAGAAACTGTGAATAGCCTACCTCTCCTATGGTAATGCAGTACCGTAAACTTCGTAAAGTTGACTAAACAGGCAAGGGCGATTAAATAAACAGTGTCTCAGCTTTCTTATGAGTCATTTCAAGGTAGTGTAGTAACAAAGTTGTCCAGCTATTCGGTCATTGCATTTTAGGGCTTATTTCTGTGGGAGTGCGAAGTGTGGTGTATGCACTATACATAAATTAGGAATTATAACTGAAACTCCAGGTGGAAAGGTGTCGTAAATTGCAGAGTAAATACAGATTTCGGAAAATAATTAATATAACTAAAAAAAAATAATCTATTCAATTGTAACAATTGCTTAATGTTAGAATTAGGTCAACTAGATTGTTGGATCTGGTGATCATGCACTGATGTTTAGACATTGCACACAGAAAGATACTGCTATAGCATAGGCATAAATTTCCAGAACACTGTATTTTACAGAGTAATACTGTTGTTAATTATTTTTTCTAAACCCAGTGACATTTATCCTTGTTATCTCCTTTACTGTCAGAATTGCTTTTCTCTTGCCTTTCCAATTGGCAGAAAATTCTGTTTCTGGTAAAGGTAATTTTCAAGAGCAGTTGAGATGTCTGTGCAAGGCTCACCAGGACTACAGGGGTCACCATCACACTCTCCTGTGATTGGCGAAAGGAAGACGAGTAAGTATATGTACTGTGCATTCAGACTTGTTGTTCAAAGAATTTTAAAGCAAAAACCTAACTTCATTTGGAATGTTAAGTAGACTTCTAGGATGGTTATCAGAGTGCATTTTTTTCAATGGTATTACTTACTCCAGCTTATTTGCTCCCTGACATGACCAATCTTATTGTTGGTCATTACATGGTAATGAATGAAAAAGGGATCCAAGTGTGTGCACGTCCTCCAGTTTTTCTATTATAGTCGTGACTAATGGGGTGGGTATTTGTGAGTCAGTTGTCAATTGAAAAATCCAACAATGGTGTTGATTTTATCTATCACAGAGCTGTTCAAATCTGGGTCAAAATTTATGCATCATTGTTAATCGCATTGTCTTTGGTCAACTTTATAACAGTCTTTTAAAGAGAGAAGGAGGCTTTTTTTAATGAATCAGGCGAAGGTATGCTTTGAACGAAAACCCATGTACAAATTCCTCTGCAAAAGATCTCTGTATTTCTCTGGTGGCATTGGGTGGGTGATGATGCCTGGATGCTAAATGTTTCAGAAAGATTTGATTTGTTTTGAAGAGTTATATGCATATTCATTTGCATTATATGGAAAGTATTATAACATGAATTATAATACATAAGTGTACATATAAGATTATATTTTGTTTGCAGGAAAATTAAAGGCTTCTCCCTTGGAGACCATTTCCTACATGCTTTGCGAGGTTATTACATATCACGTCCCATGTTGCGAAGGCTGCAAGCAGTTGAGTCCCTGTAACCTCAGACAGCATACTAAACATAGTATGATCTTCAATATATTAAAAAAAGAATACATTTAGATAGTGCTGCCAACAGTTTTTGATGCTTTGTATGATGTTGTCAAATGTAGTAATTTCTTGTGTTGGTTCAGATGCCAAGAACTATCATTGACATTTGTTATAATTAATAAAGTAATTAAGTATCTATCCTTAATGCTGTTATCATTTGTGATAATGTCCGTTCTTCCAACAGATCAATCCAGGCAGTCTGGAAAGGTTACATTTCCTCATTCTGCTAAAACTTCTTCTACTTCAACAGCTTTAGTTGGTAAGCTAAGCTGTAATTTCTCTACACTTTTGGCATAATATTTTTGTAGTCGATCTTTAACTCGTGGACAGAAGTGTCAATACCTGTCAAAGGTCTTAGATTTGTGGAAATGAGGATCTCAAGACTTACCAAGTCGTATTTAATGTGTTGTTGATTCAAGTTTAATGGTGTGGTAATGACTCAAAAACCTGCCAGAGCCTTGAAGAGTATCACTAAAATGTCATAATTTGAAATTAGGTTAAATGATCAAAGTATCGTTTGTATGGCGATCTTAGTTGTTTTAAAAGATGTGTCACAAAACTTGCAAGGTTTGTTTCCCTGCCTTGCTTGTGACTTGCTGACATTTTCATTCAGAAACATAGCAAATCCACACACAAAAGGACATGTTAAACAAAGAGAAACAGTGTACTCAAACTGATGCAGTAAACAGCTGTAACAATTCTAGCAATTTTAACATAGAGATTTCTCAATGTGTTATGTAATAATTAGGTCATGGTGCATTCCTGAATCATAGTATCTTCATGTGACTAGGTCTTAGGTTTGTTAATTTTACAAGAAGTGATTTGGCATGTGGAAATCTTATGGTGGTCATGAGTAATGTCTACATAAAGCTGTCAGAAATACATTGGCTCATATGACTCCAGGTACAAAATGTGTTTAAGTAAATTATGGACCATATGTGAAATATTGAAATTAGTGTGTATGGAGGCATCTGGTGAGGTTTGACAAAAAACATAACAAATTTGGCTTTTAAAAGTCAACCATCAATTCATACTTGTGATAGGATGACAATCAGCCCAAGACTTGTCAGCCATCTTTCCTGCCAAGCCACAATTAATCCAATCGAACATTGGTAGTCTCATAAATAAAGGATTCAAGTTACTTGTATACAGTCAAACACCTATTGCACGGAAAAAAAAGAAGAAGAGTGAAACATAAAGCAAATACATAGAGAATATGCAATTGTTAGAAATGTGAATAAGGTTTATTAATATAAGAAAAAAAAATGAATCATCTTTCATCTGTCATTATTTTGAGAAGTTACTTACCAATTATTTTACCATCATAGTGGTACATGTTTTAATTTGTCATCATTTTCAGAATTTGAAGAGTCATCACCAGATCATAACCCCTTCACCATTCCTGCTGACAATGACATCTTCATGCTTAGAGATAAAGAGAGACAGCGTAAGAAGGCTGTAAGTTTACCAGTCACATGAGGAATAGAAATCAGTCATTTGAAAACTTCAGCGTCATGGGACCTGTCTCGTCAGGTGTTTTATTTCCAGACAGCCATATTGTCTAGCTCTGTCCTCACTGATAGTGTTATTTGGGGTTGTTTGTGGCAGGTCAGGCTTCAAACACAGGTACCAACAGCAAGAGATAAAAGACAGCTGCAGGTTTAAGTATAATTGTTTGGTGTAAAATTGATTTTGCTGCAGTATTACTTTCCAGAAGAAATGGAGATCAAAAAGAATGAATTGTAGTACATAAAATCTGGAATGTTCTAGTCATGTCAGGAAAAATATAAGGAACACAAGCAGTTAAACTTTTTGTTGTTGTATTGCTAACTTTTCTCTTATGGTGTTATGTAGACTGAGTAGAAACTCTTGTTGCCAAGAAAGTGAATTGTGAAATGTCTTCAAAAGTTTTCAGTGCAGATGGAGTTCCATGACTTGTGTGGAATATGTCATGAAATTTTAAATATTATGTTTGGCCAACTGTGATCCACATATTGTAATGAGTTTTTGACTTACCGAAGCACATCAGTCAGCTTCATTTTGTTGCCAAAAAAGAAAAGAGATGCACATCTCATAATACTTTGACCACCTCTCCTTTCTTCTGATGGACTTTAAATCCACCATTGAACAACGGGATGAAATATCTAACTGTGCCCCGTCCTCTTCATCTCCAGGAAAGGATCAAACAGCGAGACTTGCGAGTCCACGAGAAATCGACATACACGTCCAGGGTGAATGCAATGAGGGCGTCCTTGCGGAAACCTCTACAAGAGATTGACGATGATGTGGACATGCAAGAGGAGATGGATGACAAAACTCTCGCTGTGAAGGATGATCCCACATTCACTTTAGCAGTCACCAGAGGTGAGACACTTATATATGTATGTATGTATGTATGTATGTATGTATGTATGTATGTATGTATGTATGTATGTATGTATGTATGTATGTATGTATGTATGTATGTATGTATGTATGTATGTATGTATGTATGTATGTATGTATGTATGTATGTATGTATGTATGTATGTATGTATGTATGTATGTATGTATGTATGTTTGTATGCGTGTATGTATGTATGCGTGTATGTATGCATGTATGTATGTATGTACGTTAGTATGTACGTATGTAGGTACGTATGTATGTGGGTACATCTGCTCATACTTAGGTAATTACGTATGTATGTATGCCTTCTCACAGTTGAGAAACTTTCATTAATATTTTTTTTTGTATTATATGTGCCTCATACGCTTCAGTTATAGCTGGCATGCTGAAGATAGTAAAATTTGGTGATTAAACTTGTGATGGTTGTAAGATGACCTTCGGTTCAGCTGATTGGCCTGCAAGCTTGCGATGTTTTATGCTCGAGTATCTGGTATGTAAACAGCTTGGGAGAACATCTGTTCGCAAGGTTGTTGTTTTACATGGTAAGGCTGTTCTATCAATATCAGCCCTGTATTAAAAAAAATAAAAGAATGAAAAAGTAAATTTAATACCTCTCACTTAAATCCTGCCCTGGTGTGGCGATGTTTGCAATCTGACATAGGTACTTCAGTGTACCATGTAAATCAGAGAGTACAGAAATGTTAAAGTGGTAATAGTCTTCATTTGAATAACTGCAGTATCTACATTGAACCCATTATCCATTATTCCTACTGTGATTGCATCACAGTAGGAATATTGGATAATGGGTTCTGTAGTGTTGAAACATTAACAAAGCTATCAAACTCCTCTGATCTCTTCTTTTATCTTCTTTTAGTCTGGAGGTCAGGGACCCCTATTTTTGAATGGGGACATCCACATAAAAATATGCATGGGTTCCAGGACCTCTGGAGGCAAAAACCTAGTGGAAGCCCTGTCAAGATTTAGTCTTCCCAGGGTTTGGTGTTCCAGAGGTTAGGTGTTCCCGATGTTCAGTGTCTCCAGGGTTCAGTGTTCCCAGTTCCTGGTATATACTTTCAAAATTCACCAGGAGTGACTTCGGCCATTAACAGGCACACAGAAGTATTGACAGCGTTTTTAACAACTTGCCACACTTTGCCTCAGGAACATCAAACCCTGGAAACATCAAATCTCAGGAACATCGAATCTTGGGAACATCGAACCTCAGGAACGCTGAACCTTGGAAACATTCAATCCTTGGTACACCGAACCTTGGGAACATTGACATAGCCCCATCTTAGCTTGGATATTGCTGTCTTTATAGTCTGGTGATTGCTTGGTTATGGTGACATGTGTGTGCCTTTGTGATGCTCAGCTTGTGAGCACAATATCGGCAAAAGTTATACAAATATGGACAAATTTCATCTGTGTTATGTCTAGGTATTGCCTTAGTAATTTCTGGTTGACTTCAAGAACCTTAAACTGTCTGTTGGAGGTTGCACAAGTTCATTGGAATGGCTGTAGGTGGAGTTATGGGAATATGCATGATAGTAAGTGAAAGAAACCCATGATCAGGTCACCATTTCATTTTGACCAAAAACTATTGCAGAATGCCATGATACATCTTGGCACTTTACTGTATCACTAAGATTAACAGGAACTGGTACATCAGATTGATGGACTAAAAATTGCACTGGTTACTGCACATTATCCTTTATCCATTATCTTGTGTCACAGTTGATTACTCATGAAATTAACTGAAAACTGCATGTGTGCAAAAGCTGCGTACACTACTGCATGCAACTGCTGTACAAAAGTACGCTGACATCTCAAACAGCCTGCAGTGCAGAGGAATCCTTTGATTATACTAGGAGTTAATGAGCCATGTCCTCAGAGCAAATGGTAGGCAGCTCAGATGACCTCTGAGTATCCCAATGTAATTGGATTTGGAAACAGGGTACCATTCCATCGCATTTTCCTCTTCTAAGCAGGAGAATGCCTAATGCGGCAGTCTTTATGTGTCACACTACAGTCCCTTTGTTAAAGTTTGGTCTCCTTGCATCTTCTGTATTACAGACAGACATGTGGAGAAAGAGAGTCTCACGGATTACATCGCTAAGAAAAGGGAGATGTTCCTTGTGCAGTATTCTCTCGGGGTCAAGAGAGACGAGATGAGGAAGCTGGAGGAGATCGCACAAGCAGAGGAGAAGAAATTGGAGTTGGCTGAACTGTACCTGGAGGAGGATGCTGCCATGTTTGACGAATTCCTGAAAGAAAATGACAAGAACTCGGTAGAAGCAATCAAAATGTGAGAACGTAGGATACATATAAAGTTGTTTAGATAACGCTGCAGTATCTCAGGGTGGGTTCCTCTGCGTGAAAAAGAGGATTATTATTTACCTTTTGGTGGGATGGAGATCAAGGTATTATGAAAAGAGGGGGGGTGGGAGAGTGGTTGAAGGGATATTTGGGTCTTTTTCATTTATGTTTCTTGTCATCAGTTTCTTTCAAGTGCTTGACTTCTTTCATTGATACATATCCATGGGGGAGGGGAAGCAGGTGCAGGAAGGTATCACTTACAGTTACTAGAAGAGGATAGTCCATGGTATCATCTCCATCATGGTTGTTACAGACTCAAATATTTTCCAGAAAGTACATTTTGACTGTCCACATGAAAGATGATGATTAATTTCAGCATATTATTGTAACATGGTTGTAATTTGCCCATTTATTCATCCCATGTTGTGGTGAAGTTTTCTGTGGGGCTGTTGACTGACCTCCTACTTTGCCTTTAAGTGCTGTAACAATCTATTCTCAATCAGCACCGATGCTTCTGTGGTTGACTTAAAGGTGCGAAGCTTTGTGACGCAACTTATGTGACCACTCTGCTTTATTATCAATGAATGATTAATCCATACTACTTACTGTAGGAAAAAAAACAGTGCCTGAATTATTTTTGTAAGAGCTGTGTTAGTTCTGTTGGAAGGCCATATGCAGTCAAGACATTCTCTGTCTACAAACAGGACCTCTTTGGTCTTTGCTGATCAGAATATCAGAAATAAAATTCATAATTTTGGAATGAATAACTTTCTAGTGTCGATTATACTGGAGTCCTGATTTTAAAAGTATTTTCTCCACGTATCCTGTCCTTTTGATATATTTTAGAGCTGAAGCGGAGACAAAGGCCAAACTAGAGAAGGTGGCAGAGATTAAGAAGATTAATGCTCAGATTATGCATATTAAAAGGTAAGAATTAATAAGCTTTTCAATTTGGTCTTTCTGAAATTATCAATCCGGTGAGTTACCATCGTGTGATCGTCATCTGATTTTGTTTTAAAATGTATTACAAGTGTTTTGGTAGTCACAAAAAAAGTTTAATAATAGTTTGAAAGTGTTTTCCATTTCATGTCTTTTGTTGTTTTGCGATCAGTGAGATCTCAAAGAATGAGGATCTGTTGAAGGAATATCAGTTGTACAAAAAGTTCTTGGATTCACTGACCCCACCGGAGTGGAGAGAAGCACAGAGGGCCGAAAGAAACAAGAAGCGGGCAGAAAAGGCTGGCTCTGAAAGAGTCACTTCTGCCAGCAGGAAGAAAGGTAAAATTACCTGCTTGGCATCCTACACAGGACAGATTTTAATATTGCATAATCAACAGAAATAGTGACAATGTGGCCCAGTCTGGGTTGTGCAACCCAGCTCTATTCATTTTTCATTCCGGATCATATTTGTGTATTTTATAAATGTAATAAAAACAAAAATCAGCACAAGTGATGATTGTTAGTAATCATAAGGAGTGATGCAATTGTAATGATTGTAATGATTACACTTGTAATGGTAACACATTTCTTAGGTAATTTTGGCAAATAATTGCAGACAGTTATTGACAAAAGTTACAGTGGTGATACCCTGAGTCATTTACACATACATTGCTGACAGTCAACAGTTAACAGTAAAATCAGTTTCACAGAATGTTGTTGCAATCATGGAAAAGTATGCATGTTTTAGCTTTCATTCTCTCTGAACTGAGCTTTTGCATGATAGTGTCCTCCTTGTTAAGTAACTCTTAAGATTTGTGTGACTTTTTTTCAGGTTCAGGATCTCGTGTCAGCCTCTCGAGGGCATCGCAGAAACCCTCACAGGTTAGCTTGAAGGTTGGATCTGCTGGAAAAAGGTGAAGATGACTTTGGCTAACTGTCAGTATTGTTTGTCTTACTTGAACAAAGATATAAAGGGATTCACTAATCAGTCGCTCAGGTGGAAGTTGCAAATTATCCCTAGTTACAACCTGGATGCTCTGGTAAACGAATTTCCAAATTATCATGCCATGAAATGGCCCATTACAGAACTGTGCACTTCTGAATACAAGACCTATGGGCCTTTGATCGGGGTTTTGAACTGCAGACAGGAAATGAGAACAATTGATCAGAGGATTAGAAAAATAAACATTACATGCACAATTTCTGTCAAATTGCTAAGGGGAATTTCTTGACATGTACTATGGCAGAAATCTGATATGAAAATGCCTGCAATTGCAAATTTTGACTTTGCATCCAAAAGAAGAAGCATGTTCTAATTGAGTTCGATTTCAAAAATGTATCAACAGCAGCCCTATGCTATGTTTATGGTGCAATAGCATCTACTACAATTCTTGATCGAGACTATAACTTTATGTTGAGTCGGCTTACCAGCTGATCATTTCCAGTGACTGGTGCTGGCTTCTTGGATGAAGTTGGCTTGAACATGTTGCATCTTTAAAGCTGGATTATGAGTTGTGCTGGCAATGGCCGATGGTCATCTACCTTGTTCTTCGTTAGTGTTTCAGGGAAAAACAAGTAGGGGAAAAGATCACCAGTTACAAAATTTGGAAGAAAACCATGCAGTTGTCTTTCAGATATTTGAACATGAAAATCGCCTAGACATTTTCGTTGGCCCTACAAAATTCACTCTCTCCAAGAAAGTCTAGCAGTCAATCACAGTTACTTGAAATCGAACAGACCAATAAAAAAGGATATGAATGGTCATGTATGCAGATATGGGGCTTAGCCAATATTTTTTTCTCTGTAGTGGCTATGACATATTCTGCAGAATTTGACTTTGACTGACAAATTTTCAACTCATATTACAGCTTTAATCCAGTGGTGATCTAAACACATAGCAACATTCACTGTTTTGTTTTCAATGTCATCACTCTGTCATTGTCAATATTTTAAAGATATTTTGCTCAAATCTGAGACAAAAGTTGTCCTATACTGTACCATCTACAGTGGTTACATGATCATGGTAAATTTTGGACAGGGCATTGGGGAATTAAGTGAGGGAGAGATTGCTGTGTGGAAACAAAAATTTGGTGAGTGAAAAAGGCAAAATTTGGCCCTGTTTTGTGGTCAATTTTATTCATGATTTTCCTGTTGCTGGGGAATGAAGGAAAGCATGGAGCATGCAAGAAGAGGACAATCGGGGACTTGGCAGGGATCATCTTCTCATGCCCCTTACCCATCCCCTCTTCTGCAGGTGCTGCCAGTCATCGTCTCAGAATGCACTTTCCTGAAAATAAATCCATAATTTCTGACATTGCATGTGAATTCCTGGCATTTAAGTCACAGAACAACATCTGACTCCATTCATCTTTAAATGTTCTCAGGTCTGTCACTGGAAAAGAAGAAGAGGCAACAGAAAAGGTTTCTGAGACTGATTCCGACTATGACAGTGAGGAGGTAATGCGATGTGCCCTGTCTGTGCGATATGACGTCATGCTTCCTGACAGTATTCTGTGACAGTATGATTACTAGCATCAAAGTACCACCACTCACAGTCAGTCGCTACCGTCAACAGTGACTAACAGTAACTTCAGGCTTAGATGTTTGTCCTCCTTGTGGTCTGCATGTTGTCCAGTATTTCCTCCTGCTTTGTCCGCTCCTTTTGTCTTCTTTGTGAAAGTTAGAACAATTGAACTGACATCAAATTGAGTCATCAAATTGAGTGAGAGTTGGATGTTATTTTCCCATTTAGTCTTCTCTTTTTCTTTTCTGCCCATTAGGATATAGTCTCTCTTTTTTCTCCTTATGGTTGATCGTTATGTAGGATCACTTTTTGGGATGCATTTACTAGCTGTTTTTAGTTGTTATACCCAAGATAGTTTGCAAACTTTCTCATTGAAAGTCGGTATCAGAAAAAGTTATGCTTTATTTTGCTACATACAGCTCAGGATGGGATGACAGTGGGGTAATGCTGTTATGTGTGTTAAGGCTTAATTCTTGAGCAGAAGATTGGTTTTACACCATTGCTTCAGTTTCCTCTTTGCTATTCTGTTGTCTATCAACTTTGGAATAATGCTGGTTTTTGCATGTGGGTGTCTCTGTGATTCTTTGCTTACTACACAATAATCCAAAGAGCAGGAACTTCGAACATGTTTAGTATCTACACTTACATCCTTGAGTTCAAAATGCGCAGTATGTAAACATGTTAAATGCTGAGACAACAAACGGTATTGGTCGCAGTGTTTGTTTATCATGTTGTATTGTATCAACTCAGGAAAATCTTCCAGAGGTATGAAATTGATGCAAACATACACTTCTGTGAGGATCAAGTGTTAATGCAAAAACTTTGTTGATCATGTTATATTGCATCAAGTTGGAAAATCTTTAGAGGTATAAAATTGATCCCAGAAATTGATCCCAATTTCTTCACCTGCTCCTCAAAAACATACGGCATTGAAAGGGATTACTATGTTAGGTCCCTAATTGTATTAATTGTGATAAGAGGTCAATAGACTTCTCCCAACGATGTAGCATTTTCCCAGGAAAGTTTGGCAAACTACGAACGCACTGTGTCGAAAACGAAGCGAAAAGATGCTTGTGGGAATTTGAACCTTAGGATTAAGCTTTCGAAATACAAAGGTTGCTATGATTTACTGGCATGGTGACAAGGGCTGATATTGTGCCTCTGTAATATCTCAAAGTTCCAGTCATGGGTGTTGCAGGTTTATGAGGTAGGATATTTTCTGTGATGTCTCCAAACACTCGCTTTATCCTATGGAATGACTGATCTTTCAAAGTTTATGTTGCCTGGTGGGATCGATCTGTGTCTTATGATAGTCTACTGCATACCTTGTAATACGCAAACCATGAAGCCTGTTCAATAGGTATGAAGAGGGCCATTACCTTGCACTTTGCAATTCTCAGCTTGTACACGTTACATTGTGTCACTAAACTGCATGTGCGCAATAGATCTCAAAAATATGTGAATGCCTTTTTTGAAAACTATGGCTATCTTAGGCTATTTCATTCTACCCTCAAGAATAATTTGTTTTCCTAATAGTTTAAATAGTCAGACAGTGAAACCATGTTGTGCAGTATTTCTAACAAAGCTAAGATAAACACTGAAGTGCATAAAATATCTTATGGAGCATTCTTTCACTCTAGCATGTGAGTGATGTAAATATAATAACTACCTTTAGACGAAAAAGTAGTAATGTTTAGTCCCTAGATTGACTTGCACATCTAAGTGACAGTTCAACTGGCTACTACAGCAATCTAATAAAAGCCGATGGACACATTGGAAGCGTTTTGGAGACTTAGGCTGTGGCTGAATTATGTTGTGTATGTTAAGTTTGCTTTTCTTGACAATGACCTTCTCTGATTCTTTTTGTATGCCATCTGTCTCTTATTCTCTTCTCATCTCTCAGGAGCCAGTATTGTACTTCACAGAGCCCCAACAGCTACTGGATATCTTCCAAGAACTCGAAGAGCAAAACCTCTCCCTGATTCAGAACAGCCAGGAGACGGAGGAAGCCCTCGAGGAAATCAAACAGAACATTCAAATCACCAAAGAGAAGATGTAAGATTCTCCACCACATTAATTGCTATGTAAATCAAGCTCCGTGCATCCCTTCCAGCCATCTTTGGTTGTGTCATAACTGTCAATAAATGAAACAAAAGATGATAGGTTCTGTTTTTGTGTGATGTTGATAGTGGTGATGAACTTCTGGTGGCTGTGACAATTCATTAATTTTATTCCCCCTTCATGTAAATCTTTTTGAATTGTGTTTTGTTCCTTCAAATATTGTATGAAGCATTCCATCAGTGGTCTTATAACTCTTCAATTCTCCTTCAGGGATCGAGAAACAAATATTCTGAAGCAACAAATCAACATCCTGACGTCTTCTATCGACAGAGAGGAGGAGAAAGCAAAGGATTTGGAACATAAGTCTAAGTAAGCGTAATGTCTATATCAAGCTCTACATCCACCAAAAAGATCAATGCCGCCACAACCCCTGACTGGAAAGCTATCCGCTAGTGTTTGTTTGCTTGAGTTGTCATTTTGTTAAGTTTCTAGTCAATCATTAAATATTTGGCAGCAGGAAGACTCAATCCGTAAATCAGTTTGTTTCTTGCAGCAATTGGCAAGTCTCCTTTACTAAAAATCTACTGTTGATGTACGTACATATACAGTTCAGAGACTTTACACCTTATGAAAACTTCGGAGTGCACATGTTGTTGGTTGAGGTTGGATTACAGATCTGTTGCTGAATAGTGCTCTCATCGTTGTCTACCCATTATGCTTGTCTTTTGTCCTTTACAGCAAGACTCATCAGCAGATTGTTTGCAACCATGTTAAAACCTACTCTTCATGGGGTCAACACACCCACTTGCTCTTTCCTTTTTTTTTTTTTTGCTTTTGTGTGATCAGACAAAGTGAATACCAGTAAAAATACTTGAATGTGAGGCAGATAAAAGTTTGTTACTCGTTTTGGGTATGTTTTACATCGGTACCTTCATTCCTCACTGGTGGGATTGCACTTTTGAAATTTTCATGTCAGCTTGGTTGATTTTCTGATGCAAAATCTCCCTAGTGACTTGCATGCATACACTGAAATGTAGTCACAGCCCTGTATGATCCAAACCTCGGAATCAGTTTATTAGCAGAAGTACGGGCTGCATCAGCCAAAACAATGGTGAGAGTCATAGGTATGCTTCCTAGCTGCAAAGAAATGAACAGAAACTGCTATCTTCGCATCCAAATTTCAGACCCTGTGGGAAATGCTTTTATGAAAATTTTGTCAAAATCTTTTGCTTTGTACCAGGTTTTCACTGACAATCTTTCCTCAATGCATGTTTTTGGCTGCTATGGGGGAGAAACAAGCAGACAAGTATTTGAACAGGGACATGTGAACCAGTCAGCATCATTACTTCCAGACACTAATACATATTTCTAGAATGAAGTGTGGCAAATCTGGAGGTTGTTGGACAGATCCCCTGTTCAGAGACACAGATGCAGGATTACTATGTGGGGATTGAGGACGTAGGCTTTGTATTTCTACAAGTTTCCACTGCCAAACTCCAATATTTATTTCCTGGCATGGTGCAAAAGTTGCCTCAGTTAATAAGCTGGTATCATTGGGAATGATAATGTTAGGTTGTGAAGATTTTGTGAGGCAACTCTAAGCTTTTCATTGTTAGAAACTCTGGTGAGCACTTATTATTGGATTTAAATAATCTCAGGTGCAGAAGTGCATAATGGCATTTGTCTTTATCACCCTTTCCTTAGAGAGAGTTAAACAGTTTGGTTCCTCACGTTGTCTGAAAATATCCAAATTCGTATGCCCCTTGAAATAGTTCTACACAATCATGCATCTTATGTTTCATGTATTGAAGGTGAATAAATTGCTTCAGGGTACTGGTACTGCAAAATAGATATCCCATCTTATTCGACTGGTTTCATTTTCTCTCATAGGATGTTCTCATTTGGTGAATTTAAGGCGGAAGACCAGGAGGCCATGTTGGATATGCTGAATACAAAGGTAGAGGAAGTTTACAAGAACTGCATCGGTGACAACGAAGCAAACATCAGGTACACGTACATGTGACAGTGGGGGGTACTTTATGCTGGGAGCATATGCAAGAGACTTGATAACCGGGTTCCTATCGCAATTCGGGACCCATGAAAGCCCAGTTGTGATTCAGTTTCATGTAAGCACTGCAATCGGTGCTTTTTTCTGGTCCTACCTGAACAGTGGAATTCTCTCTCAAATAATTTCAAGTCAAACCCACAATTTTGCTTGTGGCACGTACTTGAATGAGTTATGTTTCAATTTATTCACACTGCAATCTCTGTTTAATGCACCTGCTTGTATAAAGTAGGTTCGACTGCTAATCAGTTTAAACGTTGATTATCAATTGATCTGCCGATCAATTTGTTCAGACTGTTTCATCCTTTGATATGGTACCTTATAACAGGTGCTTTGTAATATATGTTTGTCAATCATTATCTGGTGTATAATGAACCATTCATATACCTCATGCAACCTTTCAAGGAGGAGTTTCAATTCGTAAAGGTGCAATGATACCAATTGAACTATAATTGAACTAATTCAAGATGTGACGACAGCAGTTGCACATGAACAAACGATGTTACTCTCTTGCACATTTTGTCTTCCCCAAAAACGTTTACACACAGCTTTCTCTTTCATGAAAGATTGCTTTTTGCCTGCTTCATTCTATAATCCGCTTAATGAAAATGGTCATAAAACTGCTGAAGATTGATACGGGAAGAGAGAGCAAAAAAGATTGTGCTGTCATTTCTGTACCAGCTCAAATCATTCAAACTGAAGTCTATCTGGATATATTTAGTACACGTTGATGGATACCAGTGATATTAAAAATTGCAGGACAGTTGTAACCCATAAATTTCATATGGAACTGGCAATCTGCAAGGTGCCAAGCTTTGACCAGTGTCACAGCCTTGTCGCACTATCTTTGGCAAGTGACCTCCACTCTAAAAAGTAATATGAACTGTTCTGTTCATGTTGGAAAATCAGGGTGCAGATGTAACAAAAGATAAGTTTTTCCTCATCTTGTTTAACAGCACATTGCAGATGCTCACCAACATAGAAAGCAAGTTGGAGGAGTTGTTTGAAAGCATTGAAACAATGCCTCCAGAGAAGGTAGAAGCTGCTGAAAAGGTAGGAACAGTTACGGCTTTGTTTTTCTGGAAGTTGGGGGTACTTACTGATCATTCTCATGATGAAAAAGTGCTGGTTGGTAGAAAAGATAAAAAAAAAAATCGGAAAAAGAAGTTACAAAAAACTTGAGGCTGTTTAAACTGAATCTGTGATAATCTGTCACCATTTTGTGTTTGTCAATCAGGCCAAGGAGAAGGAAAGGAGACTGAGACTGAGGGAGGAGAAACTGGAAGCCCAGAGGATACACCAAGAGGAGAGGGTGAAGAGAGCTCTGGAGAGGGCTCAGGCTGATCCGAAAAAGAAGGTGAGGTG
Source organism: Stichopus chloronotus (assembly GCA_021234535.1). Taxonomy (NCBI): domain Eukaryota; kingdom Metazoa; phylum Echinodermata; class Holothuroidea; order Aspidochirotida; family Stichopodidae; genus Stichopus; species Stichopus chloronotus. The sequence continues at coordinate 25,114,773 of CM037830.1, forward strand.
ATGCGGTATGAGGAGTGGTGATGGATAGAGGAAGAGGATGGATGTGATGGGAGAGGAATAATGAGGATGTTTAAAAATAAATACGACAGAAACATCAGGCTCAAAGATTCCAGGATTCTGAAAATGCCACAAGATACCCCCAAATATCAACTCACGAAAATGCTGGATTGACAGTAGCACAAAGTGCCATAATGTGTGTAGCTTAGTCAATAAACTTATCTACATGAAAGCAGCGGTCTGAATCAGTGATATAGGTACCATGGTTCTCATACTCTTATCAGATGTTCAGTAAGTTGTGTCGGCCCTATGCAATTTAAGAGGTGGCCAGAGGTCACCTGTTCTTACCTTTTTCCTTTTTTTTTTTTTAGTTTTCTGCAGTTATTTCTTTTTTCTTGTCATTCACTGTTGAAAAGAGAGCAATGCCTGGGATTGATTGGACGGAACTCAAGTGTCCTTCATGATTCCCATGGTTTTGGTACAGATTTTGAAATTCAGTCTTTTTTGTCTTTTTTTTTAACCTCTTCAGACCGGCCGAAAGTTGGTGTACCGTTCAGAGCCGCCTCAGACCAAGAAGAAGGTGGACAAGTCCAAGCAGAGAGCAAATAAAGAAGAGGAAGAAATGGCTTTTTTCTTTACATGAGATTCACTTTTGTATGATGTTGCATTATGAAAACCTTCTGGAGTGTAAGATAAAGAAGTTTTATGATATCTTTGAATTCCTTTCTGTGTTTATTTCAAAACACTTTTCCATTTTAATTGAATTCAATCGATAGAATTCTTCAATTCTTCATGAAACAGCTAAGCTGCTCACTTGTCATTGTGTACCTGGTTCATTAAATCTGGAGGCCGAAGTCAAATTTCGATATCACCAGTGCATCATTATCACTGATGATGTGTATTTTGATTTTTTCCGGAGATTTTGCATTTATTTTTGTCCAACAAAATCAGCCGTCCTTTTCGACTTATTACACATTTTCATTTAGACCAGAAGAATGAGCTTGCAGGCCACATTGTGTCTCTTGGATTAGTTTAATCAGACATTCAGTCTGTTTTGTGAATGAAAATGCAAAGAAAGACATTTCTTCCGGCTTTGAACATGATACCACAGATATTCACTTTTATGGGTGAGCATCTGACCGAAGGGGGCAGTGGGTGTTTAATATCTGGCTACATCCACCACATATTTCTCCTGACTTATGTTTGTAAATTGAGTGCAGGCTAACCATTGCACTGAGTTCTGCAAGGCCCCTGAAGACTGGCATAAAAATCGCTTGCCCATAGTTATTTGTATTCCGTCCAACTTTGAAAACTATCTCACACTACTTGGTAATAAATATTGGTTGCACCATATTATCACAATATTTCGTATGCATTTTGTTCCAGGTCTTCTTTGTTGTTGACTACTGGAGGAGACTTATGTGAGTGTAGTCTCTGTGTAGTTAATCGTGTTAACTTTCCTCCATAAAATGTAAACATGCTTATTTGGTTTGACTGTGCATACTACTAGATTCGCTACAGCAAGGTCGTAAGATCGCTATGATCGCTGGCTTAAGTCATTTAAATCACAGATGTATCATTGCTGGGAAAGTGACTAATTTAGCAAAAGATTTACCATAGGAGAAAGTATATATTAGGAGGGTGAAGAAAATATCTTAAGTCTTCCTAGTTTATAAATCAATTTTTATAAAAGAACATATGAGCTTTTAAAATCTTTAGATTTGAAATGTGATACCTTGTTTTCTTTCGAGTTTGCCCTAATAAATCGTAAGATGTAGGCAGTTGGATTCAGCATAAGGAAAAAAAGGAAAGAAAATATCGCAATATTGTTTTTTTTTTAATTGTGTTGAGTATGGCTCTCATTTTCCGCTTGTACCCCCTGCCAAGTTGGCCCTTTGTTTGTCTTCCTTTCATATGAGTAGCAGGGGGTGCAGCGCCGGAGTAGTTAACGTTTGAGAACCTTTGTTTGAGTTAAATAACCCACTGTTTCCAAAGCCCCCCCCCCCTTTGTTGGTCTCCGGTGTATTAATCACTTGTGAAAACTCAGCACATCTGTTGACTTCATGTAAATTAAATGGTCTTTCAGTCTGTTCCTATTCGTAAGCTCTCCAGGGGGCATGTTTAGTTGTTTACTTCTCTAAAAGATGTATAGTAAGTGCACCCGTCAATTTTAAACATCCTTGTTCCCCCGCCAAAAAATAAAAAAAAACTCAGTGCAAAAAAAATATTGAAGTACAAAATATTGTACAGCGTTATTAACCTTTGAAATCAAAGATAACTCCAAAATTATCTTCTTTGCCAAACTAAGTTTAAATTTTCCAAAATAAGTTAAAGCTTGCTACAAAGTATTTTCAGTTTCAATGCAGAATATTGTATGCCTATAAAATTATTTCCTTGTGAAATACAACTTTGCCGTATAAGATGTTTACCAAAATAAGTTTAAAGTCTCCAAAATAACTAAAAGTTTTCGCCAAGTACTACAAAGTTTAGTACAGAATGTTGTATGAAGTCGTGAAATAACACTTCTCCAAAATAAATTTGTACGTGTTTGCCAGAGGAAGTTTTCTCTTTCAAAACTTCTGAAGCAATGAAGTTTACCATGAGACAACGTCTCCCTACCAAATATGAAGAAAATTACCCAACCCTTTAGAAGTAATAAATAAATGGAGAAAAGGTTCGACAATAAATGCTCCCATGTCCAGCAAAACTTCTAAACGATCATGATAGGCCCATTGAATTTAAATAAGCCGTACATAGTGGTCCATGTGTCAGCAACATAGAAACGAACAGTCATACACGGAGAACATAAGACAAGATTGCACCATATTGCATCTTAGATAACCTGGTAATATTTCAACCCCCCCCCCTCACTCAGACCCTTTCCCATCAGACCGTTCAGACTGGTGATCATTCTAATGCTGTGCCCCCTATCAAAATTCCATTGCATGAATGTCAGCAATTTTTCTCAACTTGTTGGTTAAAATTTACAGGGATAATGGGTACATAAAAGTAAGTTTTGTGATGTTATCATCAACAGTTGTAACAAAGTTATATATTCTTAGATTAACTAAGCTGAAAAGTAGGATTTCTAAGAACTATGAAAAAAATTACTTCAAAAGATGCCAAAATATTGCCCCAAGATTGCCTCTAATGTCAAATGATAGCTAAAAAGTGGTCAACGGGCCAATGGAAACAAGCCTTCCTCTTAAACTCCTCCAGTAGGTTTGCAATTCAAACTCTTGAATCATCCATCGGTAGAGGCATGCTTTCAGTTTAGAAACTTTATTTAGGCGTAATCATCCCTGGGAGGTATTTTATCTCTCAACAAAAAATTATTTTAGAAGAGAAATACTTATTGAGAGAATCATATTACTTGCAGTAAACATTGTTAATCAAAATATCTCCAAATTAGGATGTTTATAGTGCAACCTAAATGCAACTTGTAACTTAATACAGAAATATATAGAAATAAATTACTTATCATAGAAACCATCTAAAAATAGAACAAACGTCATAGACACATTGGTTGATATAAGGTTGCATCAGCGTGAGGTGATAACCACTTTTTATCTCTAATGATAGCGACATCTTTGAAAAAGTGTGTAAAGACACGTTTGAGTAGGTTTCGATAATAAAAAAGTCATTTAAAGACGAATCATTTATTTCGAACACCGCTTTGGTAGAGTTGATATAGATACTCTATATACACTCTATGTAACTATGTATACCAGTGAAGCCCCTCAAACTGCAGGCCTACCACAAATTACCGAAGAATTTTACCAAGCAGGTCGGCGTGTTCACTTAACTCGTAAAGAACAAAATACCACACTTTTGTCAACATTGAAACAAGAAACTCCGAAAAGTGGAGTTTCACAAATGTAGTAGAGGCATGTCAGAAGTTGCAACTAGCGGGGTCACCAACAAATCAGCGATAATTAACACCGACAGGAGAAGTTTCACAGACCAGTACCCCTATCCGAACCCGTGGGCGTGAAAGTTGACAGGACAATAACGGTAGTGAAAAAAAAAATCAATCTATGAAAAATGGCAGTACATAATTATTAGATTGGTTGAGATCATGAAAGAATCCCAAGGAATTATGCACCCTATTTCATTTATTCCTAAGACCACCATTGTTCGCTAAGCCTTAGCTCCAAGGCCCAGCCCCCCTCCCAGTTTTCAACTGGTACTATAATCGAGTGGGACATTCGTGGGGTGAGGCTCACGTGGCGCCCTCCGTCACTTACATTCTAGCATGATTGTGGGAAGACTAAGTCCTTAATTCTTCGATGAAACAATAATTTTGGCCAGTGTTGAAATGGTAGGCCTACTATTGTACAACCTCCAGTATCTGGATTCACCAGTCCGTTATTCTTAGACTCGTCATTCCTCAAGTGATTTGGTTCTTTGGTTGCTTCGTGGACTGCCATGTGTCTCTTCAAAATGGTACCTTCGCTTAAATTTCTTATAACACATATCACATGAAAAGTTGTAACTACGTGCATACACCTAACATGCCCCCAACATTTGGCGTCGGGTGGCAAACTTTTCATCACAGACCAGGCCTCCTCCTTACACCGCACCTAAAATGTACGAAAACACGCACAATAAAAATAATAAAACGTAACAATAATGCCTAAGTAAAAAACAGAACAAAAAATAAGTAAACAAATAAATAACAGCTCAATCAAACAATTTCTAAACGAGAAAAAAAAAAAGGTCGATCACAGAAATATTCAGCGTGATATGATGTAATTGTGATGTGTAACAATGATTCAAACAAGACTTTGTTTCGCTAGTGAACGCCCGTGTATTAGCCGAGGAAGCGGTGTTTTCGTGGCATGGGACGTAGGAGTCGACGAGATGGGTATTGTGACTGGGGGTGTAGCCGGCCTCCTTCAGCAGTCTCACTTTGGCCTTCATATGTCTGACGACCGAACCTTTGCAAAGAACAAAACAAAATATCAAAGCGTAACTACCTTCCACTATGTTTGGCTAACTGTAATATCACGCACTAAGTAAGAGATCCATTAAAAGCATACAAAGTAAATAACTACCATACAACTTACAATCGTCGAAGAAATTCTTCTCTTTGACTTCTTACCCTCTCGATGAGTTCGACCCTTAAAGCAACCAGCCAATCATTTTTGACTAAGTCCGGATGATCCATTTTGTTTGCAGTCTTGATTAAGGATGGACTCAAGTTCCTCATAGCCAAAATTATATATTACTGACAGTATGTGCAACTCAGGTGGCGGATGTAGTGATGGTGGTGGTGGTGGTGGGTTCGCAACAGGTGCAAGCCCTTTCTGTCGGCACCTAATAAAAACTTCAAAGGAGGAAAGGAAAAAAGGAAGAAAGGGAAATGTCTTTAGACATCACGATGTATAAGGTCAGACAGGTGCAGTCTTTGACGTCATAAATGTAACGTTACGTAACAATCATTCGAAGCGGATGGGGACATTACTCAATAACACCATAAATCTGCGGACACCACCATCAGAAAATACTGGATAAGCCACTGCAGCTGAAACTAAAAAATTTTGAAATTAAATTCTGCAAAAAAAAAAAAAGAAAAAAAAAAGGTAATTAAACTACGACACGTTGCAACACGTTGTCACATCAGCTGAAGATTTATAGTTGTCGATGACAGAATAACGATAACGGCTGCTTTGAAAAGCTGGTGTAGGAGAGCACACATCTTGACGGCGTTTTGTAGTTTGAAGAAGCAATGTAAGAAAAGAGTTTTAATGTATTCGTTAATTACAAGAAGTTGTTTGCCCAATAGTCATATAAACTAATTGGTTTTCGAGGTAAGATCATCTGGTCCTAGAAACAGGGTACGTGTACTATATGTTAAAGAAATGAAAAAAAAAGTGACCTAAGTGCTGGATTACAGTTAATCACAACGCTGGGACAGTCACAAGCTGTAGCAACAAAAACTAGGGCCCTTCTTACGCTCTCTCAACACGGGTGAAGTCTCAAAATAATTCACCAACACGAGTGCAACCCCATGCGGGCTCAGAATCCATCCCCAAAACGAGTGCAGTGCCATATAGACCCAAAATTAAATCCCAACACCTGCCAGATCCCCCGTTAATCACTACTGGCTTGCCGTTCTCACTTTTTTGTTTTTGTTTGCTTTTGTTTGTTTGTGTTTCAGCGAACTGTAATGTTGCCAACGTATGTGCTACCAGAGAAGTGCCTCAATGTTTCTTGTTATTACCAATCCCATCCCTAAGATTCTTGAAACTAACCTAAAATATAATAAATACAAACTACAAAAAAAAAATAAGAAAAGGGAAAGAAATTATAAGCATACTTTGCAAAGAGCTGAGTGAGAAGAAACCTTTCTCACCGGCCTCTTCATTCGGAACCGACTCGGTCACCTTTGTGGTAAGAGCTTCACCGTGACCTTAATTTTACATGCACGTCTTCCACCATGGATTACGGTAAACAAATCCGGGTCATTGAAGATGTTCAAAAACCGTTTTGTTGACATAATCGCATACAGTGTTTTAAGAAGGATCTGTATTTGAATTGACAAGAACAATTGGTTGATGACACAAGAGTCTCAATCCAGCTTTATTGATTTTTTTTTTTTCAGTCCCGGTTGCATTGTGGTTGAGGAGGTCTCTGAGTATTACATGCGTATCTCGTGTCGCAGTTCGGCAGTGGAACTGTGAAAGACCATTGATGATAAAACAGGTATATTAGAGGTCGTCTTAACGACAGCGGTTATCTCGGCAGACGACGAATATACTTGCCTGGGGAGAGTAACATGTACATCACACATGGCAACGAATATATACACCAAAGGTGACAAGGTAGAGTATCTTGGCACGGCAATACGTAGTGGTTGTTTTATTTCATTTCATGACTTTAGGATCGGGGCAGTATAGGCATGCATAGTGTGTTTTCTGTAATACTGTTCGCAGTCACTGTGCATGTGTATTCTTCAAGTTCTTGTATGCTTGTACATACTATCGGCACAGTTAAGGAGAATCGATGAAGATGCCCAGTATGTTGACTCTGGCAGTGGCAGGCATGGCAGAGAAGATATTTTGATATGTATGAAGATTACAACGCACCGTAATGTAATCAACGTAGCCTACTATTAAAGTTAGTCCCATTTGATTTGTTCAAAGGATGTATACTACGAATTTTGAAAATCTTGCATACACCCGAGTTGCTTTCTCTGATTTCCTAAATCTGTATCTATGTTTAGTGGCAGAACATGAGGCGGAGAGAGAGAGAGAGAGAGAGGGGGGGGGGGGGGGGGTAAAGAGGGGATTGTTGGGGGACAGAAAAGGCCTTGTGAAGGAAAATGTAAACTTAATTGAGCACTTTTAGCATCCTCCGCATCCAGAGGATTGGTAATCGGGTGTTGTCCGTTTTCAGCACTCAGAATTCAAGCGAGTATTTCAGTCTTCCTTCATCATGATCAGAAAATGTACAAAATTAGTGTCAGGCTCACAAAGCGAAAAACTTTCAATAGTGTAAGGAGAAGGATTTTCCATCAGAGAAAAAATCCACACTTTCTGAAGCTTATTTACGAGCCTGGGAGGCGCGATTTCTGTGACTAAAAGGGTATTTTACGTAGCTTCTCTGGTACGCTTTGCACCAACCGATGGTGCACTTGGATTAAATAGTCTCGTTGAAGCCCCTTTATACCTATGGCCCCCTAGAAAGGCGATTCTAGCTACTCACCTGGGAGGGACGCACCTCTTAGTCTCCTGACAACTTCCGTCTGCAAACAACCCTTGTGACGCCATTGTTTATGATATCTTATCAACTCCCACTGGGGGCAGTGGTGACTGGGTGGAAAATGGAAAAAGCAGCGTAGTGCGAAAGAAAAAAAATGGGTCAGAAAGGTAAGAGTAACCGAGTGTAGGGCAGAACTTTAAAGGGAATGTAAGCAGTCACCCTTAATTTATTCTAAAGCATCAGGACGGTGAATTATACAATCTCCTCTTTTACACCTTAAAAGTATCTTTTAGGATATTTCAAACTATTGCACTTTCAAAGTAAACAAGTATGTTGCATAAATTAAGCAATTCGTTTACAAAAATATTGCCACTTGATACAAAAGAGCCATGATCCACAAATTAGGATAGAGGACTATACAGTGATGCAAACTGGGGTGACTGCATTTTCCCTTTAGCCTAGTATGAGTGATTACTCATACGAGGCTAAAGGGAAAATGCAGTCATCTGCAAGATCTGCTTAAATCCCATGTTGTATATTGAACTCATATAGGAATAGTGACTGTAGACCTATTATTTGAACTGTTTATCTTTTTTTTAATTTTTTGAAAACTAGTACCCATCAGATCTTGAATGATAGTTATCCTGCTGCACCATTGATGAAGTAAACTTTTATCACTACGTGTGATGACGTCCACAAGAAGTACCATGCATGCATGGTATCCGGCTAAGGATTTCAAATGCATTTTCAGGCAAAATTTTATTATGACACGCCGGACCCCAACTGGCACGACCCCACTGGTGGCCTTTTATTGTGGTGGTAAAGTGTTAACCATATACGGCGCGCGTATACCTTGTACCTAAACATCCCCGATCTTGCACGAGACCCGGGGTGAGCTCTCCTTTAGTGGTTGTGGGTTCTGGGGGTTTTAGTAATACACATTTCTAAATCGCTTACTACACCCGCAACTTCTAACTGAACAATGCAATGCATTGTGGGTCGTGTGTTGTTGGGGTTTTAGAACTAACCGGTACACGACGTTAGATTTGTCTCACCAAGGTGTGGTGAATGACAGGATGGCTGCCATCTGCTGCTAAAAGTGATTTTAATGGTGTATTCAGACTTGATGGTTATATGATGCTTTTAATCCGACATTTAATAATGTTTTAAATCTTTTCATTGAAAGTAGAATTTACTTTATTTCTTTCGCCATGGAAGCGCTACGGTATTAGACTGTTAATGAAAACAGACATGAATCAGAAAGACGAAGAAACTACAAAACTAGAAGTTGCAAAACCAAGATCAGGACTTACACATGGCCATCATAATAAATGGTAATGCTGCTGAGTTAAATGCCTCAGATTCAGAAATAAGCAAATGATCGAATGTAAGCCATAGTAATGATAACGTAAGCATAGCCCTCTTTTAATTTATTACTGCATGTAGGCTAACGGCTATTGCAGCATCGAAGAATCTCTTGAAAGTGCACATCATCCATTTTACGTCTTAAGGAACTGATACGTTTACCTACCCTATATTTATTTCTGTGTTTTACTACGCGGAATACGTCGCCTACATTACATATGAGAAAGTGTAATATGTTATGTGTGCATGTTGGCAGCAAGAGCCACATTACGCTAACCTTAATGCACATATCTAAGCTGAGGATTCAACTCGTAAAGCGGAAGTAAGTCGTGAACGGTCGCTCTTCGGGGAATGATTTTATTTTCAACGCTCAGAACAGAGTATAAGACGTCATAACGTTTTATTTGTTCAGTTTCAGAGCTCTAAAGACAAAAGAGAGAAATGCATCCCAAAAGATTGTGCAGAGGTACCACTCATAGTAAGAGTGAATTTTACCAACGTGGAGTGAAATTTCACTCCAAAAAGGAGCGGTATTTCATACACATGGAGTGAACTATTGTTCTTTTGGAGTGAATTTTTACTCCACTCCGGGTCACTTTCACTCTTCGTGCGAGTGGTCCCTCTGTACGCTCTTTTTGGAGTGAATTTCACTCTTTCTTAGAGTGCAATCCATATACTGTATCAGAGCTCTTTTAATTCTCCTTAATCAGAGTCAAAATGATCTCTTGGCTGTCACACACGGTGAATATTTTCGTTAAGAGTAAACCGTATTGGTTAAATGAGTCATGTGGTTTAAACTGTCAATTAATTGAGACTCCGTTTAACATAGTACTCTCAAAAGCCTTTCGGTTAAAAAGAATTTTCGTTTAGAGCGTTTTATTTGGAGTGAAATTCCACGCAAAAAAGAGTTATTTTTTGCGTGACTTGAACATTCAACCTTAATTTTGGCGTCATCCCTCATTTCACTCTTTGGAATTTAAAGAGTATGGGAGGAAAAAAGTACTGCTACGTTAAAATCTACTGCTAACTTAAAGGAGACACAAACCCTGGTGTTTCTCTAAAACAGGGATAGTATGCAAATAAAAGGCATAATTTTTGAGAGTTACCCCTTCGTCCATGTTTGACTGTTTCGTCAGTTAATCAGCCATACTGGAAGCAGTGTTTACACATTGCACGCAACAACCATGATGAACGCAGAAGTGTTGTACATTTGAAGAGTTCCTGTGACGTCACATATATATCGCCCTCGTTTTGTGAAGACGGAAATGGCAGCCCACACATATATGTGTAAAACCAATAACTTAAAAATATGTGGGGAGTGGGGGTAAAAAGTAGATTTGCTGCGTTGCCGTAATTCACAGAAGGTTTAAGAATATGAGTCTCGACTAGGGGGTTTGTGTCTCTTTTGATCTTTAAAAACTGTCAAAGATTGTATTTTGTTTTCTCTTGGTAGACTGCTTATTTCAAGTACTTCAAACCGACCAGTGGGGCATCCTCGCTGTTTGTTACTTTTCATAAACCTTGTCTCCACGCTTCCTTCGATCTTTGCTTTTCTTTGTCCTTTAATTTTCCGTCAGAATGAAAACCATGGCTGGCCAAAAAAATCAGCTATCCCTCAGCTTTGACGGACTGTCGATAGAGCCCTACCGTGGGAGCTCACTGGAACTTCGCCTGGATCTAAATTACAGAAACTTAGAGAAACTCCCCGAGGGGGTCTTGAAACTGAAGGACCTGCAGTGGTTGAACCTTAATGTGAACCGTCTTCGAGATTTACCGTTAGACCTTCAATATCTGAGAAGTTTGAAATGGCTGTACCTGGAGAGTAACTCCTTTGATTCCTTTCCCAAGGCTCTTTGTGAACTATCGGAATTGAAGCGTCTATATCTCGCAAGTAATCAGCTGAAGAAGATACCACCACAGGTCAACAAAGTCATTAATTTGCGATTCCTAGATTTGTCCGATAACTCATTCACAGAATTCCCCATAGAGATATGCAACTCGAAATTACCCCATCTGGAAAAGATCTTCTTCGATGGTAATTGTCTGACCAGTTTGCCGTCGCAGATATCTAATTTGAAGACCCTGAAAGCCCTATGGTTCGGGAATAACAACTTGGAGTGGCTACCTCAAAGTTTGTCCGATTTGGAACAACTGGAAGACCTGAAAATCTCTGCCAACCCTATTCGGACTCTACCGGCGTATTTGGGAACAAACCTCCCTCAGTTTAAAAAACTCGAATGGTTAGACTGTCCACTTATATTTCCAATCGCTGACAGCCTCGCGAAAGGTATCCACGGGCTTCGCAAGCTGCAAACGGAGGTTAATTCCAGAGCGGAAAGAAAACACTTAGTAGAGTTTAGAAGGGACGGTATATCTGAAGAAAAGCCTTGTTACGCCATGAGGACGAGACCAAGAGGTATTGCGGTAATCATAGATAATCTTTGTGCGTTGGAAGCATTTACCAACGAGGATGAATTATCACGAGAGACGCCATCTACCACCGGCAGTAGACCATCCACTGGTAACCTGGAATCATACACAGAAAGCACAGGTAGGCTTTACCATTAAATTATTGTAATTATTATGGGAAATATGCCAATGTTTTTCCACTCTAAGATGAATAATTATGAATTGTGTGTAATGACCGGCATATGGCGCATATGTGTCGGTGTGGGTGCGCCCGTTTATAGAGTGTGTCGGTTGGTGACGCCTTGCTTTTGAACACCATATCCCAAGGACAGAAGTTTGGGTCGCCATTTCATACTTGGTATGTATATGTACCATGCTGAGTATAAGGCACCTAGGCCTATTGATTTTGTAAAATGTCATTTTATTCCAAAAAGAGCAAATCTAAAGAAACATGTATGTAAACACAATATTTCAAGAACGCTTATTTGAAGTGATCTCATATATGATATATTAATCAACCGCACCTAGTACAAAAACCCTGTTATTGTAGTTGGAGGTCAAAGTTCATTTGAAGTCAACTGAGGTCAAACTGTAAAAATCTTGTAAGTACAGTACAAGCTTGTTATGATCTAATATGTAGTTTGTTGATGGACCGTTTTGACGCAGCTTCGTAAGGTCAACGTTTCCGTCGGGAGACTGACCCACAACGGACAGACACGTGCGAACCACAATTTTTTGCTACACGTTTTTAACCGATCTCACGCTGGAAAATGACACCAGTTCCACGACCTTTAGCAAGTTCTGTGCGTGCTTTATATGAATCCTATAGTTCAGGTCAGTTCAAGGGTCAAAAAGTGATTCTCGTTTGACTGAAATATTATTTTAGGAAGAAACAATGGACGGACATAATATTTTGTTATGTGTACTGCTTATGAGAACGGAATTGTTATTGCTTACGTATTGAATTAATGTAAGTAGCATAGTCTACGGTACATCATCGAACGTTCCAAACCACACTGCATTTTTGCATTCCGGTATAGATTACCGTAGACTTACATTTTATCCTTTATACTTAACTGTTTTTATGGAAACAAAACTAAGCACTCTTCCCCCGTCATCTTAAATCTTAAATTAGTGTGTAGGTTAATTTACTCATGTATGCCTGCAAATATAACACTAAAGTCATTTACTCCTTCGTTTTCAGAGGCTTTGCGAGGTGTTCTAATAAAGCTCGGACTCAACGTCCGGGTGATGCGTGGATTGATGTCGCTGGACATAATATCTGCGTTGCGCTTCGTCAGCCTAGAAGACCATTCCTATTTCGATTGTCTGATAGTCTGTATCCTCTCCAAAGGAGCCGACGGAAGAGTCTACGGACCAGACGGGATATCGGTCGACGTTGATCAATTGACGGAAATATTCTCCCGTGGCAACTGTCCGACTCTCGCCGACAAACCGAAAATATTTATTTTGCAGATTCTCGAAGAAGAGGACGGAAAACAGAGAAAGCCTGATAGATCTCAGAAGAAAGAGACCGAAAAGGGAGCCTCTTCACCCTTGAACGAAAAGCCGAAGAAAATTGTAAATCCTTTGAACGAAATCAGACTGATTCCGAACGACTCAGATTTTCTCCTCGCCTTAGCGATCGTACCTCAAAATGCTGTATGCAGTTCGATGGAGAGTGTGTATAAATTTTACGTGGAGAAATTATTTCTGCTGTTGGAGAAATATGCACGTAAACTGAATTTACTCGACATTCTGACAGCCGTCCACACGGAAGTCAGAACGAAACGAATAAGAACTAAGAACGGCCGTGACGTCACAAGCATCCATCCAATCATCCAATCATCGTTGAAGTATAATCTTTATCTGAGTATACATACCTCGGGTAGCGACAGTAGAACTAAGAGTAACTGAAAGTGTCTCCGAGTAACTTCGTGTGTATGAACTTCGTGTATGTCAGTAGACAGGTGAGGTTCTAGGTCAGGTATATTTAATTTTGTCTAGAAATATTCAGCGTGATGAAGGTTCCACTGAAACACCGGTCCCGTTTCCTATCTCCTAAAAAAGAAGGATGGGGGGGGGGGGGATGAGGGAGGGAAGACTCATCCAAAAAACAAAAGTGAAATGCTTAAAATAAGATGAGACTTACGATAGTACGTTACCGATGTTGGGAGATCTGTATTGTAGAACTTTTGGTTGGATACGTGGTAACTTTGTAAGCTTTACTCATCAGTATCTGATAAAAACAAACAAATAAAACATCAAAAAACAACTACAAGAAAGAAAAAACAAAGTAAAACATTGTCCCCCGGGCGAGGTCACACTAGGGCAATATCGGAATAATTTCAGGTATCTCAAAGTTTGACTTTAATTCTTCTAAAATTATCGAGCTTACACAACCTTGTGTGGAGTGGCTGACGAACAGCTAATAGTATGTCAACCAATTAGGGCGAAACGTCATCTCAAAAGACAGACTTTATGGGAAAGGAGTGGAAGGGGGAAGGATTTTTAGAGAAACTTCACCGCAGATTAGATATCGGATTGGGATAATTACAGAAAGACAGCCAGAATTGGTGCAGAATGACCGATTGACGAAAACAGTGATAGAACACCACCGATATGGTATTCCTCTAAAATTCGATTGCCATATTATCGTTGCAGTGTGACCCCTACTTTACAGTGCATATTATGTGCAATACGAATTTACCGTATTGAATACAAGTGAAAACGTGTATCCTACGTCAAGTATAAGTTCCTAAAACTTAGGAGAAAAACGCTGTAAATATTTTGTTAATGTCGGAATTAAACATAAAAGTGAGATGCTGTTATTTGCTATTACTTGAAGCACTGTGGTGCTTCAGTTAATGAGACCCCAGCAGTTATGAGCATTTCTTGCCGTTTAATAGAATGATGTCTACAGTGATGTCTACTGTATCAAACACTGAAGTTTTCGCATTGGCAGTTACTTTGACTGTCGAAGAAACATCTCTTTGCAGTACCTTTTTACCTGATCTTCACCTTTCTTACACTCCACGTGCGGCCAATATGTAGTTGCACGAATGCAGAAGGTAACGAGCTCAGATTTACCAACTCGGTTGCTCAAATAGTGTACGCGATATATGAAATTATGCATAATTCACCCAATTTTAACTGGAAAGTGTCCTGACCTGGCTGTTTTATTTTTTCAACATGCCAGACTTTACCCATATTACACGAGTACCAGTGTATTTTACCTGGATGAAGAAAATGCTTTAAAGTAAAATTGCAGCCCATACAACAGTGACAGTACCATGTGCAGTTATCAGAATAGACGTACCGAGGTCAATATTTCCCGGGGATGATTTGGCCGGATTCAGAATTTTGTACCAAGTTCCTGTACCAAGGATCAGCTTTTATTCTCGCTAAAGTAGCGTCACAAAGGTTGTTTTCAGAGGAGGAGGGGGAGGGGTCAAATTACTGAATGATACGGGAATACAGTATCCCACTGCTATAGTGGGGGCAGACAGGACTTAGACTACAGGGGTAACGCTAAGCAGAGTGCCACTATGAGTTGGAACAAAGGGTACCAGAAAATGTTTGGATAAGAAATATCTTATAGGTCATTCCAAGACTTCTCAATGGTAGCCATGCGCCCTCCCCCAAAAAGTACGTAACTGAATTTTTTTTTACCTGTCTCATTTGTCTGAGTGGATCTACCATTTTGCCAGAAGGAGGGGGGGGGGGGCGATATTGCCCGAATGAGGGGGGTATGCCATATCCCCAAACCCGCCTTGTATACGCTTGCGATTTTCATGTAAAATGATAGATATTTAAACCACCGCAGCCTAGGGTTAACGCGCGATAACGCGTAACCTGAAGTGACCTAAATCAACCAGATATTTTGAACCAAGTTTCACACTGTTCAGGGAAATTTTGAACGACGTTTCATATTAACCGTGCTGTTAAAAAATCAGTGCCTTGCCTCTTCTTTTCACGAGGTGGATTCATATATATACATCATGCATACCCACACAAATGGACACTTCACCAAATTACAACTCAAAAAAATCAAAACCTCGCCGTTTTTTTTTTTCCCCAATAGTAGAATTTTGGACTTTTTCTTCACAGAAGGTAGAAATTTAGACTTAAGTAGAAATTTAGACAAAAGTAAAACTTTTGACATTTTGCTTTTCTCCGAATTGTCGACATGCCGAAATTTTTTGAAGCCATGATAGGCGAAGCCATTACCAATCACGTGATAGGTAATTGAATCTCTGATACGATGTACCTTGCACGAAGTGTCCTCGAGTGTCGCAATGTTAGTGTGTAAGTCAATGGAAGAGATAAATGGAGTCCTCTTAATTGCAAACGCACCAGGGTTCTATATCTCATTAAAGGATAGTGCAAACCAAAGGCAGGCAGTTGTTACACGTGAGCACCTTATGCACTTACTCAACGGTATAACTATACCCATACCGAATATCCCTGTTCTGTAATGATTATATAATAGAAAGAATACCCGCCTTTTTGGTCCATCTGTAACAAACTAACAAACTAGTAGTTTGCAACTTCAGCCTACATGAGTAAGTCTAAAAGAATTGGGAATATATTCTCTAACAGCCTTTAGCCTCCTGCTAGTTTGGCCTGAAAGATCACTGCAATTATTTTGGGCATCTGAAAGTGGAAACTTCAGTGATGGTCCATCTTTCCTGGTCTTTGCCGTGTCTTCCGGCGGTGTTCATTGTTTTTGCTGTGGTTGTTTGGCGGGAAGCAACAGCGCTGGCTAAAACAGGTACTGTCATTGTAATGAAATTGTCACATCTGTGCAACAAATACAATAATTATGCGTTAGCTCGTTCGGGGATATGAACAAATGATTTCTCGAAATTTAATAAAATGTAAATTTTATTGTTGGGACAAAAGTTCTTTTTCATGATAAACTTGACCTGCATCCCCCGACGTGAAAGGCAAACGTGCATTTTTTTTTGGAGGGGGGGGGGGGGGGGCGATTGTGATAAAAGTTAGAGCTGCATGCTCTCATGACTGATGAAGATCTCCTCCTTGATTTAAGAGTTTTAAGGCGACGAAGCATTGTGCTGATGAGACTTATAAAAGATCTATTACTTTTTCATGAATTTCTTATGAAATTTACAATGAAGTTATTGTTCATTGCAAGATCAGCAACATATCATTTAACGTGCATATTGTACTCAGAAGAGATGTCACGCAGATGAGGTAAACAACCGCTAAGGGATTTTTATCCCCCCCCCCAAAAAAAAAAGAAGAGAGAATGAGCCGTTTATTCCAAGAGTTACCGGTATAAGGCATTGGTGATTTTTGGTTTAAACGTGTATTAATGTGTGACATTCTCGTCTCATTGGGGCCACCCATTGAAATATACCACCCTGAGCCCTCTGCGACTCTTTCGCCGTACTTTGTAATGGCTAAAACTATGAGTCTCACTACAAACCACTGCACACTGTTGGGAAAAGTGGATCCAATGTATATCTGTCCAACTGCTGATCCAAAACGAATTACGTAAGAGTATGCTATAGTCGTTAAGGAGGAGTGCGCAAAAGACATCGTCACTTGTTTGGGACAAATTCGTGTCCGACTCTGCGTCGTTTGTTTGTGGTGTGTGACTGACAACTTTCAATCCCCTTTGAAACATAACTGAGACGACAGTTGACAGAAGTATGAAAAATGATGTTACCGTTTTATCAAGGCAGCCTGAATTTAAGATGGACATCCTAGCCTTCGTTTTACTTTCACTAAGCAAAGTTTGACTTTGTCGGTAGTTCATGATATCAATTAGATCTGAAGGAGGTAAACACAAGTGAACCATCCGAGAACCACATACTTCGGCAAATAACAAGGCAAGGTGTTACGCATCTTTCATTTTTAATTTTGACATGCACTTCCGAACATTACAAGCTGTTAAAATGCCACTAAAAGTAGAAGCCATTACAGTAATTACTAACTACAGTAATTAATCTCTTCTGCACTATATGTACCATGTATTTTGCACTATATGTATTTACGTATTGTGTACTTGTAGATATCGCATACCGTAATTATTATATTTTTGAAAAAAAAAGTAAAACTAAAATTTCGTATATGAAACTTGAATTTGTATAGTTATTTACTGTCTCACTTTTTATTTATATCCTCTTGAAGGGTCTGTTATGTTCAAATTTTACACATTATGCCAGTTTAATGTTACAACCACACTGTGCGACAGTGCAAAAAAGAAAAAAGAAGCAAAAAGAAAAGGTGTTAAGCATGCATTATTATTGTCTCCATTTCATTGCCATGATTTTACATAAAGATTCACAGGTACAGAAACAAAATTCCTCGGAAAATTTGTCTCTGGCTTCATATGTTAAGAGTTTATACTACCATATGCTTTTTGTTCCACTTTCCTCAATAAATACTTCAATGTGCAAAAACATAGAGTTCCTCATGTTTCAAGTAACATGGCAGTTTTTTCTTCTTAAAGGCAGGTGTAAAGGTTGGGGGGGGGGGTTCCCAGTATACCCCTGGTATGACTTTCTGTCGGTATGGGTAAACCCACAAATCGCATCCGCCTATTATGTCATTTTTTCTCCAAGTGGTATGAATTTTGCACATTATTAGATAAGTTAGTTAAGTCATTTTTAGCCTTATCTGGCAATTCCTGTAGTTTTTGTTCATATGCATTTCTTGTTGTTGTTGTTGTAACGACTCGTTTGTATTTAAAGTGCTTACGTCTTTACACCGTGTGAATATTGCCTCCTAATTATCAGTTTGTTATTGTCTAACATGCAATATGTCGTTATTGTTTGTAATTATTATTTACATGTGTGTAGTAACTGTGACATATAAGCAGAGTCACCGGTATAGCCCAAAATTGGTATACGGTATAAGCTACGCATTTCAACTATTTAATTTTAATTAAGTGGAAGTTCGTACCTGTAACTATTACGAGGATTGTTCTAAACCTTAAGCAGTCAACGTCCCAGTCCTTACATTTGAATGCCAATTGAATTGTCCTGCAATGTACTGTCCAGGTATATGTGAAAAGGGTTTACAAAGGACATTTCCCCCACAGTACATTTAATGAAACATAAACCAAACTAATATAGATAATAATTAGGAAATAACAGTGGAGTAGCTTAAAAAATGCACTGTAGTGAAAGGTCAAAGGTAATATGGACATATTGGCATAAGGCATAATTAGACAAGTTATTGGCAAATGGTACTACAATTGAAACCTTCATTTTCCCTTACAGTCTTCCTAAAAAAAAAAAAAAACCTTAACATTCATCTCGATCATATGTGAAGTTTTTGGTACTGAAGAACTGAATGTGCAGTATTTAGCTCATTTGCGACTTTCGAGGTAGTGGGAAATATATCAGTACATTAACATTCCTCGGTACATTTTGTTGCAGATGTATTTATGTTAAAATGACCTAAACCTAAACTTTTATTTATTACGTTTTGTTCAAATTTGATCAAACATTCCAGTTTGTATTGTGAAAGAAAAAAAAACAAACAAACACACACATGAACTACATTCGTCACTAAGCGGAAATACAAATCGGTAAAAGTCGAAAACCGCTGTTTTAACATTTCGCTACTATGTGGAAATAAGGACTGTACTTGTTCTTTTGTTCTTTTGTCCTTTCGTGACTGATGGTGATTGATATATGAAAAACGAGATCCATTTTATGTCTCATTCTTGAAAGTTCATTACATCGTAACTATGATTTCAGATATGATGCATCGGAGAAGTATTACTAATAATTAAAATGTTGTTCATTGATATATCGCCCACGGATTGCGTAAGTTTCTAATAAGAGCAGCGTGCCCTCATGACAGCAGAATGTCCAAATCTGAAACACCTGGTGACGTCACAAACACTCATCATTCCCTTGCAAACAAAGAAAAGTGTTTCACAGTCTTGAACAAAAAGTTTCGATTCCATAGTCAGGGAATCGCTAAGCCACTTGATAGAATCTAAAATAACTTAGTTTGACGAGAAAAAAAAAAGGATAAAAAATGGGTTGAAAGGCGCCCATCAAGACATTTTGAAAATGGGTGGGGCTGATGATCTCATACCATCATCAGATTACGTAATCCGTCGGGAAAAGTGCTTAAAATTGCTTTTTTTTCGGATTGTTTCCACTTATGATCCACACTATTGGTTTCACTTGGATGTTGAAGAACACTGTCCAATTAATCAAAGTTCAGATGATGAGAAAATTAGGACGATTGAAGGAGATTTAGGTTGTTTTTAGAAAATCGAAGGTGTCGCACTGACATTTCACTCAGAGGGCTGTGTCAATGGGATGGGAGCTCCTCTAAAAGCTTACACCCCGGCTCAAAATCTGAATGGTGGACGTATACGGAAATTTTTAAATGCCTTGAAACTGCAAGCCATGATACAAATCACATGCTAAGGAAAGAATCTCTGATTTGACGTACATTGCATGTACGATACACCCTCATAGGTACTTTTTTTTCACTATTTTAGTGCGTAAGTCAATGATAGAGACTTATAGTGGTACAGCTTTAAATGAGAGAGAGAAAAAAAAAACGGGTGCCGGGAAATTGTGTGAAAAAAAAATGCATCGAAGCGTAATTATTAGCGGGACGTAATCATCAGTTGGCACCAAGCGTAAAATGAAGGAAGGGAACATTTTCTAGGTTGGTTCAACTTTCGTGTTTTTTTTCCCTCTGGTTCTATCGTTTTTTCTTTTATCTACAGTTCTGTTGTTACTCTCTGGGTTACACTCTACTAGATAAGCCTATATTTGGTTTTGTAGAGTGTTTTCTTTCATGGTATCCTGATATTTCATTTGTACACTTTCCTTATGCTCTTGCTGATTTTTCAATTTTTTATCAGACATCATGAGGAACAAAATAAGTGAAATGAAGGAAAATTAAAAAAAAAATTCTCTTAGATTGCCGTAGAACGCCATTCTCATGCTCCGCAAGTAGGTTTCTGGAAGTGCTGCTGTCAATACTTTTTTATATGGAAAACTGTTTTCCCTAACATTATTGGAATTATCTCGCAGCTTCCGCTTAAACATTTAGAACCAGTGGCGTGACAAGTTTGATGTTTGTTTCTTTTGTGTTTGTTTATATCACTTCCACGCACACAGCTATACATTAATATAAAATAAATACAAGCAGCCATTAAAAATAGTAGAAAAGCAAAGTAGGTAGCAGTACACAATGTACATCGGGCATGGGAAGGCCGAAAAAAAGATACAGACGCTTATTCCAAGCAGACTTCCCAACAACAAAAGGAATGGGATGGACACAGATAGAGAAATAGAGAAATAGGAGGAAAACAGGAAAACAACCTAAAAGAATTACAATCAAGTAAACAAAGAAAAGTATAGGAAAATAAGTTAACAACAGCAACTTAGCAAAGCAGTTCCTCAGGTGGATCTTAAAACTGTTGAGCGTGGGATTATTTTTAATTAAAAGATCAATGTTATTCCAAAAACTGCAGCGCCATAGACTCGAACCGACCATTTTACTATTCGATAAAATATTAAGATGAGTATGGCTGGATACCCTGGTAAAATGACCATGTACTATGCTGTTTGGTTGAAACCGGTTACTAAAGACAGGTGGTGGCAGTCCATGGAAATCCTTGCACACGAAAATGCCTAATCGGTGTAAGAAAACATCGTGTAAGTGGAGGATGTAAAAAATGGGTTCGGTATGCGCAGAATAATCAGAAAAACTTGTAACACGAATTACCCTCCTTTGAAAGATGAAAAACTTATTTCTATGGGAATTTGTAGCGAATGTATTCGCCACAAAATATTGCAGTAAGAGACAAAGTTACAGTGTGACGCGGAGATCTGTTTGCCTCTACCACAATTGGGCTACCCAGTACACTCACAGAATTATTTACTTAAATTATGTAAAATAAGAACTCCATAAATTTTATGTAAAATTTATGAAAGCAGTATATGTAAATTCTACATAATTTAATATCGTAATTACTACATTTTAGTGAAATTGTTACATCACAATTTAAGGCTTACATTAACTATGTGCAAAATTTTACCAAAAAGTTATGGAGTTCTTACTTTACGTTACGTTTTTGTGAGTGTATGACTAGACGGGAGGAGGACGGTAATTGAAGGAAGACTACCTAAGCGGAGAGCCACCATCACTTTACCAAGTTTTCTTCTAGTCAATGGTAACGCGATGGTAACAGAGGGCACCACACCAAGGTACACTCCGTTTCCACTACGTTTTGCCGATAGGGCTCAAGTTACCTCGTATGCAACCGCTGTGCACTTGGTTGGGAGAGAGAGGCAACCAAAGTAAGGAACATAAGTAAATAGTTACCCTGGTAAATCCCTAAAAAATCTGAGCTCTGTCGATTTCTTCGTTATTTTAGGTAGTGTCCAACCTTCGTAACGCCAATTTGCGTTTTGTGTGTGAATGTACACCAATGCTACACAATGTACACCAATGCTATACCAATGCTTCATAATGTACACCAATGATATACCAATGCTACACAATGTACACCAATGCTACATGTTTATTGGTGCAAACTGGCATGACATAGACATGACATTACGCATAGCACCACAGGGCCGGTGCTGGCCAGTTTGCATGAATAATGCCCATACCTACCGTTGCCATCCTACGGGGAAAATTCACAGAACGGTGTTAAACAAGGCTTTAAAGTCTGTTACCAGGTACAACTGCTCTCGGCAATTGGATACTGCATTCATTTTTTTTCCTTTTGAATTACTTCTTCTTTTACTTCCTTTTTTTTATTTTTTAGGGGGTTAACAGGGCTCATGGCCTCCTCGTGCACTCTGTCTACGCCAGTGTCTGTCACACAATATCACGGCGAGAAAAGATCCCTATATTCAATTGATACACTTTTTTTTTCTGGTACAGATATTGCTGTCATTGAAGATGAACGCTTTCATAATTCGAGTTTCAATCCACACTTCTACTACAACATCCATCATCAACTGGAACAGTTTGTGACCGAGTTAGACATTACTTCAGAGCGAATGGCAGGGCGTTTATACGAAAGATTTCAGGAGATCAGGCGGGTTATTCTTTTAGAGTTGTCGAAGTTGATCGATGATCACCGAATAAATCGCGTATCGCTCGTCGGTAGCACGGCTAAAGGAGTCGCCCTACCGTATACCAACGACCTCGACGTCGTAATCTTCTTCGAGTTTTTGGATCCTAGGTGGTTGTCGAATCAACTATTGGCGTTGAACAAGAAGCTTACCTTTTGGTTGGAACATTCTAAGTTTCGTCGGAGTTACCGCTTGAGGCATTACACCGGTTTCCTCGTACATTCTTTTATATATAACAACACACACGTAGACTTGCAGCCTGGTGTCCACATGACGAAGGAAACGAGAAAATCGTACAAATTACGAAAAAGCGACAATCAAGTCAAACCAAATTTGACGAACGCGTCGACAAATTTGAACTGCAGTTACGTAACACGGTGCGATCGTACTAATACGTTTTCGATCTCCAAACAAGTGAAAGAAATCGTAAACTTCATGGAGAAAAGCAAAAGTCTCATATTCTACTCACCACTTCTCAGCTCTTCAGTGCTTGAAGGATTGGTAGAATTCACCAGAGCAAGGAGCCCCTTTTGCCGGTCTATTATCCGATTAGCAAAACTTTGGAATTGGTCCTGCGAAGCTGACGAATTTAGAAGAGGGCGTTCTTTCATTGTAGAGCTCTTTGCCATTAGGGCAGCCGAAATGACAGAAATGAGTAACAAAAGACCGAATGTCACAAGTGGCTTCAAACGGTTTCTTCAATTGATAGCGACCTCTGATTCGATGAAGGCATTTTGGACAGACTATTATTCATTTGAAGACATTCCCAACTACCACCGGCAAAAGCAGAATTTTGCTATGAATCCCTGCAATCCACATGACAACATACTAGAGGGTAACCGTTCGAAGCTTCTTCGTGAATTACACATTTACGCAAAGCGGACGTTGAGAGAAATAGAGATCGCGGAACAACAATGCACTGTGAAGAGGACGCTGTTTAATCTGTTTTTTGAAGGGATAGAGAGAGGAGATGTACAATGGTGCTTAAATGTGAGCATTCCGGCGACACTAGACAGACGGAATAAAGCTATTGCAATTGTCGGAAAGTACATATACAACGAAATGATGTAGGATTTACCAACGTTCAGACTTTTGTTAGTCGTGACTGTCCTACCTTACAAATCGAGAAGTTCAGAACTCTCGTACTTGTGCAAATATATATATATATGAAAAATTTGAAAGGGATAAAAAGAGTTAATGAAATCAGTGGATTGCAGTAATTTATCAATGCCATGTGTCCATATATCAACAACATCGTCTCTAGCCCATGGCTATGCCATATGGCTCGTAAGTGCAGCAAATAAGGCTCGTAAGTGCAACACTGTGTAACAACGTAAGTACTATACTATGATTTGATCGTCTAATTAATGTGTAAATTCAGCTCTACTCCTGTATCGAGCTCTCTACTTTGGTAAGTGATCACCTACATTGCTATATATATATACACAATATAAACACAGTAGCCACTTTCTCTTCAGCAGAGATGACAATGATGGCCAGGGTACTGTGGGTGCACTTTTTACTATATTCCATTTAACACTGCTGGTGTAGTATATACTAATGGGCAGGCATGGGCTTTTTTCCCTTACTTTTGTGACCCACCTCAGAGAAGAAGGCCAACATTATCATAAAATAGATAAACTTGTTCATATTAACGAATCTGGCCGATCCAGAAGTTGCACTGTTTAGAGAAAGTGAGCAAATGAACCCATTTTTAACTGAAAAAGTGTTTGACCAATCAAAGTCACTGTTTTAGAGCGTTTCGTAGATGGTACCTTTCTTTAACGTGGGATTGCGTATACTGTTATACCCCTGACGTAAACATTGCTTTGTCAACAATGAAATGAGAGACTTTGAAGAAAAACGATCTCTTTTGCCCGTATATTGCTGCCATATCTTGGTGATGTTGGCTGTACTAGTAAAGCAATACACTTTTATATTAGGAAAAGAGCACATTTCGAATACGCTATAAACATAGGAGCATCGACTGCAGACCATATTACACTTTGACATAATCTTTAGGTCCCATAGTTCCCCCCATTTCAAACCCGACCCCCTCCTTTTTAAATTGAAAAAGTCTAGCCTAAGCAGATAATGGAACATTGGTTTTTGAAAGTATTGTGTCTCTTGTTAGGTATGCGAAACCATTCTATTACATCTATTATGTTGGGCTATTGGCTGACATCATTTATTGAGATAGCCACCAAATTCAACATTGAGGAAAGAATCCAACCCTGGGCACAAAGGGAGCCTTCACCTACAGAAGTCGAGAAGTGCA
The DNA here is from genome assembly GCA_021234535.1 of Stichopus chloronotus. NCBI lineage: Eukaryota > Metazoa > Echinodermata > Holothuroidea > Aspidochirotida > Stichopodidae > Stichopus > Stichopus chloronotus. Next base: position 25,139,628 of record CM037830.1, read on the forward strand.
GTGGGTTGGAGAGAACGATTTAATTCGAATCGACGGTATTCTCAATCCTATTATTGGTAAGCTCGTGAAAAAAAATCAAAATAAGTGAAGGGGTGACTCAAACGTTTTCTGACATCCTCTAAATCAATGGACGTGACCAAACATTGACAACAACAAACAATGTAATAGATCGCGCTGTTTAAAGGGGGAAATCAGGGTTTGACTGAGGAAATTCACCTTCAGTTGATTTTTGTTTCTAAACTGATTGTTCATCAAAATATAGAGACGTTGGGAGGTGTTGAAGGTAGAAGAAACTGTCATTATTGAGTTAATTACTGTTGAATGAGAACTCTTAATATTTGTCGGGTACAAAAAATAACCGTTCATGTACAAGACAAGACAGCCTTCTCTATACGATGACCAATCACATCGTAAGACTGAGATGACGTTATATGAATAAACATAACCGAATGTTCACGGTTCCCATGTTGTTCGTGCATTGAGCAATGCTAAGTAAACAAGAGTTTAGTGATAGTTGATATATACATCACACGTAGGCTGCGTCTGAAACTGTTCAGCCACACCTCCTCATACCTTGAAAAGGCGATAGTATTGAATATTCATATTTGATTCGATGACTATGGATGTTACAGACTTTCGGAGTTTTTCACCGATTTTTTTTGCGAATTTGACTCGTTTCTCGAAATTGTTCACTTGTCTTGAGATAATCTTGATCATATTTGTTAGTTATAACTCATTGTACGATACCGGTGCGAATTGTAATGAAATAAATTGTAAAAATAAACCCTGATTTCCCCTTAATTATATGGTTCATCCCCTTTCAATTTAAAATGATGAAATCGTTGATGAAACCTAAAGCAGAGTGAGGACATACACTGTACACGGAAGACAGGTATCATCATTCTGTTTCAAGGATGTCGTGAAATGATTACGATGAAATCTTCATTTCTTGGAGTACCCCCTCCTTTATTTTAGTTTCCTCCTTTCAAGAGTTTTAAAAAAAAATGGATAGTGGAAAACTATATTATTGCATCTCATCGTTTTCTCCAACCCACCCCGCGACTTTCTCGGCTTTCGTATCCATCGCTTTGAAAGACCGTACAGTATCTTTAAGCACCAACCCTTCGCTTCGGCTCGTTAATATACCCCTCTAAGAGCGAGTTGGGCAAGGTGAAGAAATCATCGATTCTATTAACACAAAAGTCCTATCAAAGAATCTCTGTACATACACTTAAGTCCCGACTGCTACAGCACAGCTATTCCTACACTTTATCTTTTTTTTTTTTTTTTGACTTCTACAGTATAGCCTACGGAAGAGAGCCTAGTTTTGATTGATGTATTTTGTATACATGGCATGAATAATTGTATGTCAAGATTTTCGTAATTTAAGTCCTGAAAAGGAAGGTGTAATACCTTCGAAAATGTTCGTTTTTCAAAAATGCTCCTGATTTTTTGTTTTTTTGGCTTCTCAAAAAAGATTCGTTTCACAACTGATTTGACCTTGAACTTATGTAACGGATACATCCTGAAAATTGTTTTGTCTCTATGGGTACGTACCGTATAATTGATGTAGCACATCTCTTCTGCATATAGACACGCACACAGGCGCTGCTTAAAAAAGGGTTTCCGTCCTCTTGACGATTGACTCACGGAAGAGCCCGTATCTCTCACCGTTCACACACACATACTTTAAAAGTTTGTGTGACATGCCTCTAGAAAAAAAGCACCCTTCATTCAGAAGCTGCAAAGTAAAACTCGGAGTAAAAGTCCTTTGGAAGTTTGTTTACATCTTTCACCGTTTTTAAATATGACTTTTCAAAGTTTGAGAAAAATGCAAAACAGATGACGTTTAGTGTTGCAAAGTGTCATTTTATTCTTTTGTTAGGCCTGTGTATTTTGCCTCTTAGTTACTGAGTTTCACATTGGCAAGTGATATCGATATTTTGAAAAAGAAAATACATGCTTCCAAAATAAAACCCTCTGGGCATAAAAATTCTCAAATGTCCTTGAAATAAAGGTTACATAAACAAAGGATTGACATAAGACATGTTATAGAAGTCCTTTATTGACGTCACAAATTTGCATACTTGGCCAATATTTATTCATAGCTGTGAGACACTAATTTGCCTGTAAATTGGTCAATATTTGACGGGTTTTGATGGAATCTGTAGCTATTTTTAATGTTTTCAATACTGAATGTACCTCATATTCCAAAATGTCATTTTCATGTCACACGACCTGTAATACACGACCCCATTTCACTTCTGATCCCAGTCGGGATGTTACTTGTGTATCGTAAGATACCCTCTGCTAATTTTCACCAAAGTGTACCTCCCTGTTATCAGTGAGGTACCACGTTTCAGTTGAACACAAAAGGGGAAAAAGGTGGACGAAACTGGAATAAGGGGAACAAAGTCAGAACGTTTGACATATAAAAGATCAGTAGTAAATGAGAGACTAACATGTGGTAATTAAACATCATCACCACTTCATCTAAGTCTGTTGTTTACTTTCCACACTATTGAAAATTAATTTGAACGTTCATAAGAACCACAATGTCTAGACAATGCCATTCCGTGATTGTGATGTCACAACCTGACCACTTGTAATTGCAGATTTTTTTTCTTTTCTTTATAAGCTATTGTTATCCATAAGGTTAAATAAAATATTAGCAATGTGATCATTGCCTGATACCCATCAGTAATTCAGTCAAAAAATATGTGTAATTGTATGTGCATTGGTAGAAATCACAGGTAAAGAAAACAAAGAAATACACTCAATTCCTACTCTCATTGGTTATGTAACATCACAATTCGTCCTCCTGAAGTATGTTTAACACCCACCTGAGACAAAATGAGTACTAGGACCGTTCTCCGAATTTCAAAAGTGTAAAACTTGAGTAGGAAACAATACTTTTCAATGAAAGTTTAGAAGATGTTTGTCAGACACATCTGCTTTTGGTTTTAGTTTCATTCTCCATTAAGTGCCATTTTGGTGGACGATAACATCTCCTCCCTTTATACTACTTACAGGAATGAGGTAATAGAAACTACAGAGGAGGAAGTGCAAGAAGGGTAAGAACGTCAGCCTTAGAAACTTGTTTAGTATGCAGTTTATCCAATAAACAGATTTGTGCGTCTTCCATCAGAATTTGCGAATTAATCTACACAATACTACAAACTAATGAGAGGTAAATTTCTATAGAATTAAGTAAGTACTGATCAACCTGAGTGTGGTCAGACTTTCCTCTTAGTTACGTGCAACAGTACAATGTGACATATTCATCAAAGCAGTCAATATGTAAAAAACACAAACTGTACGTCTTCGGTTTTTTTTTTTTTAACTTCAAGATCCTCTCGTGAAATGAAGCTCAATTATTCTTTTCTTCACACATAGATTATATCCCGTCGGCAATTTCTCAGCAGAAATTTTGTCAACTATTACTACAAAGGCATGTTGGAACAATAAACAACTAATCACAGATTAAACATTTCAGTAACTTTGCGGGCGAGGTTAAACGTGTTCCACTAGCTCTTTTGTAACATCTAGCTGTGCATTCTCTCTGACGGAGCACCTAGTAAAGAGCAGTCGCTCGTTGTACCCGGGCTCCCACTACATCCCCATTTTCATCTGTAAAAACAGTCGTACGTTGGGCCACAGCGATTCCCGTTGGAGGAGGAGGAGGCGTAGGGCGTATTAAGCAGGTAGTGGCTGTTCCGTCTCTCTCTCTCCGGCTGTTCAAACAACAGCAGCAGCAACAGCAGCAGCTGATTACCAAGAACACCAAAACCGCGATAACGACCCAGCCACCTACCTGTATGCCATCAGGTCCATGTGAGGAACTGTTTTCGTAAAACGAAAATTCTGAAAAGTCCAAATCTGAATTAGGAGAAATAATAACATAAAGAAGTACAATATCACAAAAATCGCAAATGTCGTGTTTCATCATACTTGCATATGAAACTTAACGTGACGACTTATCAACACCCTGTTCTTTGCAGCTCTTCCATATAGACTATGGGGCGTTCGCCTCTAATGTCTTGTCTTGTTCTCCCGCAAACGGCGGGGGAAGGAAAAATGTTGAATATGAAGATAAAATATCTTTCATATAGAAACTTAATCAATCCCTCGTGGAGGTGGTCACAAATGAAAAAAATAATGAAGAAAAGATCCCCACTTTTCTGTGATAACGCCACGAACGAGGAGCCACTGACGTCAGGTGTACGTAGTCATAAATTACTTTTCAACCAATCAAATTTCGTCTAGGAATTGTCTGAACGGAGTGTCGTCCGCTAGTGCAATTTAGGCCTAGGTGCGCGCAGTATACACACAGTAATACTTCCCGCGTATCCAAAAAGATCAAAATCGAAAGTAAAATGTCTCAAAGTGTCTGTTATGCACATGTTTTTGAAACAAATGAGGAAATTAGGCCATTTAACGAAAAAACTTGGAGAACTTTTTTGCATGGTGTACAAGTATGGGAGAATTTAGATGGTAAACAGGCCGAAGTATCCAGGTGTTTTCTTGAAAACAATTCGTGTGATGATTTGTACGTCTTACCAATACCGGAAAACGGAGGATGCCACCGTAAATGCTACCAGTATTTTACAGATATTTCCAAACAGAAACGGGCTGTGAAGAGGGTTGCTCATGAAAAACGGGAAGATTCTTCTGCTACCTGTAGTACTACTTCTGTCTCGGTTATATTTGCTAGGCGTAGACTAATAGAGCTAAAAATAAAGCTTAACGTTTGAGCAACACTCACGGTTTGCAGCCGCCCAAAGGCGCACCGCCGCTTAGTTTAGTAGAGTAAAGGTCAGGAAGGACTTAAGTCCTCATAAAAGACCCTGAACCACCGAAAACCCTAAATTCTCCCACAAGCAGCAAAGTAACGATCAACAGCATTTTTAAAAGCATTCACACAAGAAGTGGAACCAATGGAATCAGGAAGAGCATTCCACTCATCGATAACTCGATCTTTGTGAAAAGAAGCTATTTCTAACTCCTGATCTACAATAGTTCTTCTGAAGCTTGAAACAAATGAATGCCCCCCGCTTAGGCCTAGGGCCCAAACATTTGCGGGAAAATGGTTGGAAACAAGTGCTTGTAATGCCAAACGCTGAAAATGAGATTGTCTTTTAAAAATATTTTCATTTTATTGTTATAACAAATACCCAAACCACACAAGCAATAGGCCTAATGCATTAGGCGTAGGGGCCTTCGCACATAGGCCTATAGGATATATATATAGGCCTAGGCTATATTATATATATATTTTTTTTATAGCTAAGACGTTAATTAACGTAACAGGCCCAGGCTATAGCCTAGCCATCAGCTTCATTCCAGTCCAGCCCGCTTATATAAGTCAAATTTAAAATTGTAAGCACAAACGCCACCCTCCTACGTTTAAATAAAATTACAATTAAATTAAGTTGCAATAATATTGCAGTATTATAGCGTAATACATTCAAATAGTATTGCAAAAGCTCTTTGTACGAAAGATCACGATGGTGTAGTGGTAAGCCGTTTGCCCAGGTAGTTTTAGAAAAAATTGTGTTGCGAGTTCGAGTCCCACCTCGTACAAACTTTTTTTTTCCGGGGCAAATCTTTTCTCGTCTTTTCTCACCAAACCTTTTAAGGCAGCCGGCCATTTTCATAAACATTGTGAGATAGGTCTTTCATTCGCTATTTTTTTGGGTAATTTTGCTCAAAAGAAGGCATGAAAAGTTGACAAAATGGGAAGATACACTAACAGCCTTTGGGAAGGCTAAGATCAACGACCAAACTGTTTCGCCGAAAGCCGCAGCGGAACGGAATATTGGCGAATAGATAAAAAAAACAACCTTTTCGGAAATTCCCAGAAAAATGCCGTACACTCCTGACTCGAACAGCCAGGGCGTTTTTATGAGTAATCAGTTAAAAAAAAATATAAAAACAAAAAAAAAAAAAAAAAAAAAAAACGGTGGGACTGGCAAGTAAATAGATTTGGCCTGATTTTACGTATTTAGGAAATGTTTCTCAATGTCAGTGATTTTAGGAGTCATATCGTTTAAGTTAATCCTATATCACATGATGTTGAAAAGGTATTTTGGTTATTGGGCCAATCAGGGGGGTAGGAACCGGGGGAAGGGGGCACGTGCCCCCCACTTTTTTCCCGAGTAGCAAATGTGCCCTAAAGACTCACTCTAGATATTCTTGAGCCCTAGTCTTTACCATTCTCACCATGATCTCTTGATGCATACTAATTACGGCATGGAAGAGGCAAAAGGGAAAATGTTGCCCGAATTTTCTACTGAAATTCCTGAATTCTGAAATGCCACCAAAACGTGCTTTGCGCGCATCTGATTCCATGCATATACCTCCGTAGCGGTGACCACTTAGTTTTATACTATAAAATGATACTTTTGAAAAAGTACCAATTCTTACGTAAAGTGCACATATCCGACGCAGGATTTTTCTTGTGGAGGGAAGGGGAGGTCATCAAAAAATACCATTCCTTTACTAAAATACACATAACGGAAGCAAGATTTTTCTTGTGGAGGGAAGGGGGAGGTCATTGCTGCAACATTGCTCTTTTCACATAATAGGGCAAATTTTCGATCAAGTGACTACTACCTAAAAAGTCAAAAGTGTGGAGGGTTGTCAGTGTATGTGCTCAGGGGCTAGTTCTGAATTTTTAATTTAAATATCGACCTCAATTTAAGAGCGGAATTTTGTAGACATACATAGCAGACTCGTTATTTACAGTTTCCAATTTTCTTTTTAATTTTAAGCAACTAATATATCCTTAAAACGACAATATATGACACCCGAGCCACCCCTGCAATGCATTTAGCAATATCAGATGGCTTTTTTATGTGAATTGACTTAAGTTAAGTAGTTCAGTGAAAATCTGAGGAGCACACCAAGTGAGGGCGCTAACACAATTTTCAGATAATGACCCCCTACTCGCTACCCTTCCCTTGCTAGATTTAAATTCGTTTCTACGAATTTTAATATCATGTATTTCGCTTCATTTCAAGGTTTCCATACACTCACAAACAGTAATTTGAACATTTATCTTCATGTGGATTTTTACTGAAATTAGCATATTTTATAGAATTTTCAATCCTGTTTTTCTGGCCACTGTGACCCGACTCGGAGTGGGATCGCATGACTTCATTTAGGAATACCATTTTTCTGCAAGAAAAGCGAATTTTTATTCCCTGCCAACATGGAGAGAACAAAGCTTAATCTTTAGTAGCTATATTAGAACATGCCCCATAGTCTAATATTAGTTGTTTTATAGTTTCAGACTTTTTTTTTTATGGTGTATGTATATATGTTGTATGTATACACGTTGCATGTATATATGTGACTCTTTTCTTGACCCTTTTCTCTGCTCCACCACCAAGAAAGAGTCAAGAGGGGTAGTGAATTCTGTTGTTCGAAAGAACTTCAGTTCTTTTGTTCAGACCATGTGGACTGAGAGTGAGTAATTGAGTAAAGTAAACTTCACGCTTGAGGTTGGTTTTATTGGGATTAGCGGTTTGACAAATTTGTTCAATAGGCAAGAAGAAAAAATCGAATACATTCTGGGAATTTTTATTGTAGTGGGTAGCTAATTCACAATTTGTTTTGTTGGTGAGCATGGCGGAATTATGGTTCAGGAAGTGCACTTTGAATTCAGCAGAGCTGGAACCGGTATATTGAACATTGCATTTAGTACATGTAACGATGTAAATAACGAAATGGGAAGTACATCTGATTTTTTGCTTCATTTTGTATGAAAGACGTGTGGCTGAGCTACGGGAAGAAAGGGAGTTGGATGCGTAGTTTTGGCAAAGGTCACATCTTTTGTTGCAGGTAAAATATCCTAAATTGGTATCTAACACGACATTGATCTTGGCCTTCAATTTAGAGGGGGCAACCATTTCTGTCAAATTTTTAATCCCACGGTAGGGAGGGATGATAGAATGTTTGGGGAAAAATTCAATTACGACAGGGGAATCAGAAATGAGGTGGTAGTAATTATGCAGAATTCTGGAGATATCTGGAAGACGTGGGTTAAAGTCTAAAACAAGTGGGTACATTTTATGGAGATCCTTGGCCTTGGGTTTTACTGAGTAGATCTGAACGGGAAAGGATGGCGACTTTTCTAATACCTTTCTCAATCAAAATAGGTTTACAACCGTTAAACGTATATGGCAGGACATTTGAGGTGCTTGCTCATTATTTTAAACAGGGGATGAAATCTGAAAAAAAGGACATTCTGTGGATAGCACCATCTAAGAGGAGCGCTATCAGAGGAGCGCACAATAAAAGTTTTGGCGTTACATATAAGATTGCCGGAAAATGGCACTTAGTGGGTATTCGTAGTTGCATGCTCCCCGTCCTTGGGTAGGGATCAATATGTAATATGCCGATTAGTGAGGAAAACATCAATCTATCTTTCTATCAATCTGTCTGAGAAAATTTTCATAAGTTAAATTGCGTTGATCTAGAATTTCTTCATCTAGTTAATCTGTTTTCTCTCGGTTGTCGGCCGTGCGTTAACCTTTAAAACAATGTTACGATCGGCAGGCCATGAGTGTCCGACGGTCAGGTCGCCTGCATCTACTATCTACAAGAGGAGCACCACCATCGTGGGAGCAGAGCGTGCAAGCAAAAAAAAAAAAAAAACAATGGACAAAACTGCCCCCATTGATTTACTGAAACCTTTTGACCACACCAAAACGATTGGGTTCTTCTACTTAGGATATTTCATACACCTATCAGGATTCTATCAGTCCAAACTTCCGTTCTTGAGATATCGCTTACACAAGACGTTCGACATGTTACTCCAGATGACCTTTCATCTTTTACTAAAACCGATGCGTTTCATAGCTATAAATACTAAGTATAGGTGAGATTTATCCGAGTACCTCCGAGTACCTCCCCGAGATATCACGTCTTCAAGCAAGGTGTCACAAACACACGCACAATCACATGCCGTCATGATTACAAAAGTTACGATTATTATCGAACCCCAAAAACGTAGAAGTCAACTTGAATCCAGAGCTACAAAAATACATAGCAGTACTGATTTACGCAAACAATTTCCTCTTGACCTCTTCGCTGCGAAGGTTGTTTTGTAGCTAAAGAGATACTTGAACCTTGAATTCTGACACAATAGACATATCAGGGAAGGAAGTTCAACTACACACTCGGTAGTGCAGCTCTCAATAGAATAACAAACGTAAAACCGTCTAAGGCTGATTAACTTCCATGAAAATAAAAAGTACACAAGCACAATGCACAATGAAATGAATAGGATAAGATTTTACAAAACACAAGACTACTACAGACCCTTCACAGACCCTTCTAGTGTCTCTTCAGACAAATTGTAATCAGCAAATGCTGGAATTCATATGTCTAGCTAACACCAGCATGAACGGAAAAGACAAAACTGAACATTACCAAATCCCAAATCGCTTTGAATGCATTCACTTTGATTCGAACGGATAATCTGGTAACACACGCTTTTGGTATAGACCTAGCAATTTGCGCAAACGTGAACATTCTGTTACACACTGTGACTACATTAATTAATACATGGGAGTTTGTAGTTGAACAAAATCAAAATTGAACATGCGCTTGAAAACATATTCTATATATCATAACACATCATAACACACTAGTATGTCTTCATAAATGATCCCTCCGACATGACCTGTTTCCATGTTTGCAAGAAAATTGAAGACAGATAGTCACGGTTTTAGCTGATTTCAACATCAGTGAACGATATGCAACCACACTGGGTAGAAGAGTACCATTTATACAATTTAAGTACCAGGCGGAAACTCTAGAATCACGCACTATAGACCAATATTCACATCACATGGTAGCTTAGGTACTTGTGAGTCATCTCATCCAAATGCAAACCTGAAGGAAGGACCCGGTCTAGTACTTTGAAGCCAAGACCTCAAAAATAATGAAACTTTGGCCTTCATTCTCTTGTTCATTCTCGGTCATCACGGTCAAATGTCTCTACTGTTACACATCTTTAAAGGACAGCTCGCCCCCAAATTTATGTTCGATGTATTGAAGAGAAACATACTCAGAGCATTTTGGTGAAATTTGCATTCATTTACCATGTTCGATTGTCGAAACAATAACTATTGAAGTTGACACATTTTCTACAAAAGTCTGCCTAGAATATGGCCTTCTGTAACATATCAAACATGAGTTTGGTTCTGGACTATTCTGTTAAATGTAACGTCATTACTTGTACTTTTCACATGAATAAAGTTACAATGTACTAATATTTCCACTTATCAAACTCCCTGTATTTATGCCGTTTCCACGTTACATATTACTATGGTCATAATGATTCTACAATAATTCCGACTTAAACCTGTCGCACATAGCTTATACACATAGCTTATAGCAATACTACATGCTTACCAAATACCAAAAGTTGATCTGGTTCTAATATTCTCGTTTAGGTTGCTTCTTTTAGTTCTTAACCAACATCTATTGAATACTGAAACATCTAAAAGAGAACACTATTGCAGTAGGGAAGTCACGGAACTCAAAAGGTACAAAGAAAAAAATTCTCATCTGAGCTCGTGGAAACCACAGTGTGATCCAAGCCACATTATAGGACCCCTCAAATTTAGGTATATACTTCATGAAAGCCAGTCTCAAACTCAGGTGAATTGTCATCAGAAGGGAAATGAATAAAATGAATAGCCTCTACTGAATAGAGTTAGCATTCATCTAGTCAAGTCAGTTTGAGGTTGGCTTACATGAAGTATACACCCAAATTTACCCTGCCTCAACAATATACATGAAACAATTTATAATGACTTTTCAATCAATATATTCACCAAATAAACAAACAATAGAACATTTTTTCTCAAATTATCAAAATATAAAAAATAGAGCTATTGTATTCACATGCCTAGAACATCTCAATATGTTAGTTAGGCTCAAACAGATATATCATCAGCGAAAATGAAAGACGCTCTAACTCTAAACTCTACGATTACAACAGGTCTGCAAAAGTTCAGCCTTTCAACACCATTTACATAATCCGAGAATCTGGGTTCTAAGTTCAGCTGTTGCTGTTCTGAAATCTGATCAATTTAAGTCTCTGGAAATCATAGACTAGATAAACACCTTGAAAAACTAAGCAAATTGCATGATGATCTCACACAACTTTGGGATGAGAAGCTCTATTGCAGCAACGATACTGAGTGAAACTCGAAGTACTTCAGCTTATGAATTTTGGATGTATTACAGGCCTAGGGAAACAGGATAAAAACCCAATGGTTGAAATCCAATACATTCTCTGAAATCACCTCAGTATGGATAATGTTACTACCGAGAATACACATCGTGTTGGTAAACGGAGACCTGAAAAAAAAACAGCCATATCATCATGACCAAACACCACGGCAAATTTTGACCATTACTTCTCGATCCCTAAGCAAAACCACTTTCCCCGAGGGAGGGTATTGTCCCGGTTCTGTTGAATAATTTCAGCTATCCCTTTACAGTGGCCAATAGAACGAAATCAGTAGCAAAATTTGGTCGCAATTATTATCACGTAGATCTGTAAAATAATTATGAAAGTTTGACTGGCTCCATCCAGCTGTTGGTCTTAACTGTTATTCAAAATATCAATTAAATTTTTATATTCAAGTGTCTCAAAGATGAATGAAGGCATGTTTTTCTTTGGAATTTTTATGAAAATTTATCTTCTCTATATACTCCTTTTCCGGAGGTGATTTGTCCAAAAGCAGATATCCGAATTGTACAAAAAGCTTAGTGTTGTTCATAACGTGTTCCTCGGTATTGCCGTTTCATCGGAAAAATTGAAGCTGTGTACTTTGAAATTGCTATTATTTTGTAAACAGCATAACAAAATGCAAAATGATGTAGAAGCAAGTAAACAAAATAATCATTCTGCAAAAGTAAAAAAAAAAGCCCTGTTAAATTTTTGGGGAGGAGACGCTCTTCAGTCAGCCAGGGCTCGCCTCCTTCCCCCGATGAGCATCCATGAAGTTAAACACGAAAGGTTGCTATCCTACAAACCGTTAACTCTATATTGTCTAGCATTGAAGTAAAAACTACCCAGTGACAAATCTGAGATTCACATTTCGTCATTATTTACTAAGACAAGAAACTTTTCGAAACCTCCACTGTAAAAATCGGTATGAAAGATACTAGACAGGAACAAAGGAAGTAAGAAATAACTGTATAAAGGTACTAAGTGCGTGCCTCCTATACAAATCCACACATAAATTTTTATAGCACTCCAAACAATGACAGGGTACCAGACAATTGAGTGTTCCTCGTTAAAGAACAATGAATTGATTCAGGCACAAACCTGATTCCATCCTCAGGATTCCAGTGATATCAGTCTTGTGTCTGTCTTGGTGTAAGGATTGAAGACACGATAAATATCTAGAGCAGTCTGCCTTCTACTAGTTTGGTATACAATCTGAACAACGGTGCTCGGTGATATTGTTAATAGTCGGAAAATGTCCAAATGGGTTGTGAGGAAAAAGGGTATATAGCTGGGGATTCCCAGAGGAACAATTTAACATACGCACATACAAATAAACATTAAAACTAGGAAACAGCATCGAAACCACTGTGTCCTGAATCTATTACCTGAATAGGCAGTATTATCGCATACATGAATGGTGTGTATTGTTTTAGCTTATGTTCTTCCGCAGCTTGCCCGGGAAATCTGCACGACTACGGTGTTCTTTACTTCAAACCTATTATGGTTTTGCTCGGATTTGTCTCTCAGGGGAGAGCCACAGCAGATAGGAGAACTGTTTTTCAATGTAAAGAAAGGAATGTAAATGCATAATTTTCATAGGTGACATTTCTTGGAAGAAAGAAAATGGTGAAAAAGCTTCCTGTATAATTTCTCGAAATAAATTTTATTCGCGGTCAGGTTTGTGATGAATATGTTTGACGAGCTTAGGTGCTCACACCACTGAACGTTTACTTGGCTCATGCATACTACTGGGTTGATCGTTAACATGTTTATCTATCCTATGACAGAAGTGAGTCTTGACCTTGACGTCGGGTGGACGCTACACCTCATATCCAAACAAGGTGGAAGTTTATCCCACAAAGTTGCAGTCTACTAGAAATTGTTGACAAATTGTTCACAATATTTTTTATTTATTTGACATTTTACCTCGTTGCATTTGTTCTTTTGACATAATGATTATTGTTTCGTTTACGTTACATATATTCCAAAAAAAAAAAAAAAAAAACCATTCAGAAATGCATTCTATACATGAGAGTTCTTTGTCGTGACCTTTGACCCTATGAAGAGATTGTAACTTTTATAGAAACACTCACACATTAATACACCTCTCATCCCCTCCCTCACTTCACCACATTCGGTAATTCTAACATATATAATGCGCATTCATAATCGACCCATATGGAATATGGCCAATCACGCACCTAGTTTCCGCTGAACATCACAAGTGAAGTAAGATAGCCTACAAATTTAGGTGTCACTTTTGGCTATGGGAACAACTCGATGTACTACATCTCCTCGCTTCGGATATTGTAATCTGTAATCGTTTTTCGTCAAAGTTAACGAACAACAAATCTCACTTGGTACTAATGAGAGGTATATCTCCACAAACTTAAGCTACTCCGTGTTTTAAAGTTACCTTTTCAGTCACTTTCACTTAATTTTCTCGCAAAGTATTTATAAATCAGAATTACTGTGGTTAGGCGTAAAATGTTCCTCGAGGTTTTATGCAACAATGAAGTTTGATATATGTATCAAAGACGTTTAATCAATATGTGAAAGTGCAAGATGAACGTCTTCATGTTTTTAAATGTAATAATATTCAGCCTGCAGTGTTGTGCAGCTCCACACAAAATGCAATCTTTCTACCATTTTCGTAGCAAAAATTTCAAGTACCAATCAAAAGCATGTTGTGGCAATGAATAATTATCACAGATTAAATCTCTAATATGAAAACGTTGAAGTAATGTTCAAGGCCGAGTTAATTAAAGTGTTCCAATCAATCTTGATGAAAACCTCACACCCCCATCTGCAGATCTGACGGAGCATTTAGCAAACGGCAGCCACTCGTTGTATCCGGGCTGCAACCACATCCCCATTGGCATCTTTAATAACAGTCGTATGTTGGGCCACAGCTATTCTTGTTGGCGGAGGAGACGGCTCCGGAATACGTATTAAGGAGACGGTGTCTGTTTCCTCTCTCCTCTTTCGGATGCACCAACGACAGCAGCAGAGTATCATGTTTGCCACAAGCACGACAATGACCCAGCCACCTATCTGTCAGTAATCGAGCCCACCTGAGGAATTAGCGTCAGATTTTAATGAATTGGATGAAATAATTACATGTTTAACTATAAAATAATGAGAATCGCAAATGTTACGGTATTCTTACATCACTTGCATATGACACCTAATGTTGCAATTTTTTAACGACAAATACTTTCATTAATTTGCTAATTGTTCAGTATCATTTTATATATATAATTTTTCAATACCATTTTATTCAATATCAATAGCTCACATTGTTTTGCTCTTGATCCGTGCAATTGCCAAGTGCACATAATTTACGTCCAATTGGCAGATAGGAGCGTAGACCTATCGTAGAAGCGAAAACTAAGCAACGACTTTTTCAGTTTTCATGAAGGCTGTTTGATGATCGTTTGTAGTAAAATAGCTTCAACGTGTACGTGATTGAATGTGAATAACGCAAGAAATGCTCATCTGAATGCAAAAATAGTCCCACAAGAGTGAAAATATGTTGTTGTCATGTACTTTGAAAATTTATTGTAAACTTTGAAATTCATTACAGCCATTGTGTCTTCGATCGTCACAACCATTACCCATTTTCTGATATTCGCAGTGGCGGGGCTACGGGGGGGGGGGTGCATGAGGGGGCATATGCCCCTCCAGATTTTTTCCTTGCCCCCAGTTGCCCCTCCCCCAGTTGCTCTCACCCTTCCCAATCAGATCTTGTACTCATCCAAAATTAATCACAAAACCATGTATTGGCATTGGACTGAATAGGAACAGCTTCCGGGGCACCATGATTAATTAATGCCTAATTTATGTTACACAGGCTGCCAGTTTTAATATCATGCCCGTAGCCACTTCAACAGTAGGCCAGCCTGGTCAGACAAATTTTCTCTGGCATGTTTACCGTCCAGCATAAGGGAAGGTCGGGTAGGTGGTTGTTTTCCTAAATATAAAAATGTCCTTGTTTTCCTAAATATAGGAATGGAATGGAAGTGTATGTAGCCTATGTGTGCGTGTGTGTGTGTGTGCGTGTGTATGTGTGTGTACTCGGAGGTACCGCGTAAATGTGAAATGGTACTCCCAAAGAAAAAAGTTGGGAACCTTGGAGTACGGTCAACCGAAAAAATAAATAATATAAAAATAAATAATATACCTCTCTTGGGGCTTAATTTTCCACCCAGAGATATGCTAAAACCTCACAGCTTCAGGGGGCTTCGCCCCCTGGACCCCCACCGGGGCTCTGCCCCTGGACCCCACCCGGGGCCCTAAATACGGGCCCCTGGACCCCACCCGCAAGGCTTCGCGCTTCGTGCTCGGTTTCGCGCTGCGCGCGAAAATCTTTGCCCCCCAACATTTTCCTCTGCCCTCACTTTGCCCCCACTTTCCCCCCCTAAGTCTGAGATCCTGGCGCCGCCACTGGATATTGGTGATTTCAGTTAGTAGAACCTTAAAGAAGCATGTATGGAGGAGTAAGTAGGAAAGACATTGTTTCCAGATAACGGGAGGTGCAGTGGCAGATGGACTTTGTGGCAGTTAAGTCTGAAATAAAGCTAGCAAATTAAATCGTATTTCCGACGTGTCAGGACCTTCTTTTTGGTGTATCGACGGCGGAGACTTTGTTTCATTGTGTTGTGTGAACTCATTATGTAGTTTGGAGTATATGGTGGTGAGGGCGGGTGCTTTCGATAGTTGAGTGAAGTCTTGCCCAGGTGGACGTGAATTTTTACTTGGGTCTTGCTTGCAGGTACTTGCATTTACTTCATTTTTTGTTTTAAATTTTATTTTTTTTAAGTTTTAAAATCCTCAAGATTCATCACCAAACAAGCGGTCCGAATTAAAGTCCACATACAGGGTTAAACAAAATCACCTGCTACAGTAGTAGACAGACTGCATGGGCGGTCCCCCAAGGGGGGAGGGACTAGCGCCCCGATTTTCTGGTCGTACTCATGATTTTCTGGACACAGTCACCGTCCCGATTTTTATTATATATAATAAACAACAACATATATTCCCTGGGAATATATGTTGTTGAATTGCACAATGGTTGCTTGAATCAACAGGTTTTGACAATTTTTATTTGTCATTATTTATTTCTAGGTATAAGCGAACGGGTCTTAAGATGTTGTAATATTACTATCGTTTTGCATAAGACTACAAATATAAAAAAAAGTGATTGGTTGTATTCGGCATTTTAGTCAGCGTTATAAAAGTATATAGTCACAATGGGTGAAATAGGTAAAATCGCACGAGACCTAGGAAGAATTTTTGTAAATGATGAATTTATTCCTCACTAGCCCCATAACATGAAAACCCTTTAATGTTTGGGAAATGAAATTGATGGGAGATTCTAAATTTGCTGTGATATAGTAAACCATGTTCATCAATGGGACAAAGAAATCATCAAAGCTACATTGGACGCAATGTTTGAAGACGGAGTATGAACTTGAGGTAGAATCGTGATGGTCTACGTATTTGTCAGAAAATGCGCCCAACGATGTTGCGAGCAAGGATAAACATATATAATTGAAAATTAACTCGCACAGTCTGCTGGAGAATGCGTTGAATACGTGAATGGACACAGACTGATTTACCTTTAAGGAACGCCCCCTCCCGCGACTCACGGAACAGTGAAAGAAGCAATGACGGTGATGATGGCGATGAGTTGAGTGACAGTGGTGATTCCACTAGCGTCAGTATAGTGATCTTGATGATGACGGTGATGACGATGATGACGAAAACGTGTATGACCCGGTAGAGACTTGGATGCGTCTAACCAAATTCAATAATGCAATGTCAAAGATGTTACGTAAAGGACTAAAGCGTAAAGAAGAGGGTGATGACGTTGACGCTGAAAGGATTTAGGAGGATGACAATCCACTTTACGACGCCTTGGAGACTTGGAAGGCTATGATTGAACCCACTGGAGCAATGCCAATCATTTTACGTCACGAATTAAAGGTCAACGAAAAAGACGAACAAGACGATAATGATGAAGGCGAGAGTGACGACGGCACCGAGAGCGATGACGAAGAAAGATGAACACAAGTGAGATGCAAGAGAGTGATACGCGACATAAAAAATAAAAAAAAAAGCAGAGGTCGTGGATCTATAAAGGAGACGCGCATGGATAATGACCAAGTAAAACTGAATAATAGAAAAAAATCTATTTTTGTTTAGGAAACGACTGCTCTTTCTGAAATTATCTGAGGTTATTTCCTAAAGCCGGGTTAAAATGGTTGCACGCATATTTGTATCTCTCATATTCCCATATATCCGTCTTAATTTTTGCTGAATATGAGGTCGTTTGAATAAATTTTTAGTAAACTCACGCTCTTGTGTTTTGTTATTTATTGTTGTCATTTAGCCAATCGAGCTATCCGCTGACCAGTGTAACACCCCCTTTCCCATTATTAATCTTGCAATAGCATAAGAGCGATGGCACGCCTAGATTTTCTGGTCGTACTCACCGCCTCGTTTTTTTTTTTTTTGTGTGTGTCTAGTCGGCATTATTATAGTATATAATCACGATGGGTGAAATAGGTAAAACAGCACGAGAACTTACATAAAAGCCCTTTACCTTGTGGGAAATGAAATTGATGAAGAGTTCGAGAAAGAGCTAAACGAGCTAAAATAGGATGTTGGTCAATGTGACAAAGAAACCATTAAAGCTACATCGTTAGATGCAATTTTTGAAGACGGAATAATCGATTCGGGAAGAATCGTGATGGCCTACCTATTTGTCAGAAAATGCGCCCAACGATGTCACAAACAAGGAAAGGGTAAACCTACGGATGAAATACTTGCACGATATGTTGGGGAATACGTTGACGACCGTTGCACACAGTGGATAGAACAAAGAGGAGGTTGGGTAAGTACAAGACATAATAAACTTCTATTTATATAGATATGAATAACCGAACCTTAATTTATATATTTCTTGCTTAGTTTTAACAGGATGACTTTTCTGAAATCTCTTCGAACAATTCACACAACAACAGAGTAACCTTGACCAATTTGATGGTGATCGTTACAATGACTACGATTTTTTTTTTTATAAATGGGTACGTTTGCCGTAAGAGGGATACGCACAGGTAAGGATGTATAGTATCAAGAATAATCGTACTAAGAGTAGTATTAAGAATGACATTGCATTATTGAATTTGGTTAGACGCATCCAAGTCTCTACCGGGTCATACACGTTGTAAATGTTAAAACAAATGACAAAACGAGAACAAAATGCGAGCAAATGAGAGGGAAAGTTAAACAAAATTATAAAATGAGAACAAAATGAAAGCAAATGAGAGGGAAAGGTAGCATACACTCATTGCGCGAGTTTGTTATCGGACGTTTCACATTGCACCATATATAGTCTGCCCACCCTTGTTTTGGTCACACGACGTTTGTTGACACTCATCTTTACAAAGTAGGAAGAGAGCGGGAGAGTTATGTTCAACGGTTAGGTTGTGCAAGAGCGGGAGACATGGGTAGAGTAGGAAATTGAAAGGGGGAGGAGGCGTTCCTTAAAGGTAAGTCAGTCTGTGTCCACTCACGATCCTCAAAATCTGTGTATAAACAAATATGCCAGTGGGGCAGCAAATACCGTCCGTGACCGGTGGGAAACTCTTTCCTCCGGCGTATCAAATCCGTCTTAGTAACTCTCTGGTTTCGGTAAAATTTGAAAAAATGGTGTATTGGTAAGCAAAAGCAAATCTTATTTAAATGTAAACAGTATTAAAAACGTAAATTGTAAATGTTAATTTGCAAAAAATAAATAAAGAAATGCAAAAGAAATACAGAAGTGTTCTGGTAACTAACATGTCGGCGTGACGTCACATTTATGCTAATTACTACTTGACGTGGCTTGTTGACGAAGTTGGTTGCGTATGCTTTCAATTAAGTTTTGTAAACAGAGCCAGCAAACTCATAGCTTCAGGTAGCGACTCTCCCAGCCAGGCCCATCACCGTAGAAGACAACCGACAGAGTACTCCTTCCGTCCAAGCGCGGGTTTAGCGGTGCTCGACCACTACCTTTAGGCAGTCGTCAATTTTGACAACTAATTTTTGGAGGTCCGATATGGCTGATGAGGTCTCCAGCCCCCCCCCCCCCCCAGTTGCGTGATCAGACATGTGCCCTCTGTTCTGAACTTCCCCACGATTTGTATGAACCCCAAGTCTTCCCAGTCGTGGCTGCGGCTCTCGCCAATGACACGGACGTATTATTGCTCTTGACCAATTACCCTTCCAAATATGCATTGTTTCCAATTTGTTCGACAGTCAACATTCCACGACTTCATTATGATGTGTTACATTTTACGTGCTTGTTCATGGGGTGTGGCTAGGTAAGATGACGTAGTCAACTTCTTCCAAGTTCTCGTGCGATTTGATCTATTTCACCCATTGTGACTGTATACTATTATAACGCTGACTAAAATGCCGAATACAACCAATCAATTTTTTTTATGTTTGTTGTCTTATGCAAAACGATGACAATATTACAACATCTTAAGACCCCTTCGCGTATACCTAAAAATAAATAATGACAAAAAAATTGTCAAACCTGTTGATTCAAGCAACCATTGTGCAATTCAACAACATATATTCCCAGGGAATAAAAAATCGGGACGGTGACTGTGCCCAGAAAATCATGGCGGTTAGTACGACCAGGAAATCGCGGAGGTGCCGAGTACCACCAGAAAATCGGGACGCTAGTCCCCCCGGGGGGGGGGGGCGCCCATGCTGTCTATCTACCACTTGCTGCAAAATACATGTTAGAACGCAAACCCAAAAGCCAAACGATTGCATCTCCTTCAGCAGGAGTGACGAGTGATGTTAAAAGTCACGAAACAAATTTTTAGTGTTTAATTAATGCCTAGTTAGTTCGATTCATTCCTAATTCTACAATGTTCTGTTAACATCGAAAATGGAAAAGCGTGCGTTTTATTGAATATCTTGTTGCCTATACGACAAAAGCAAGTAGACACGGTAGACAGAGAAGCAGTCCAAATCTAGCTTATGTAACGTAAAGTAACTCTATGTAATATATCCCCAGTAAAACCCATTTTCAACGGGAACGAGTAAGAACTGAATGCGACGAACAAAGTCCTTCGGAGGCAAATACGACAAAAGAGAAATCAGGGAAGCAGTGCTGAGAAGCAGAGCAGCACCAAAAAGAAAGGTGGAAAGGAATCAGAAACGAAAAGAAAGTCTAGGAGACCCGAAAATGACACACAAGAAAAGAGAAACAAAAAAAGACCCCAGAGCAGGACCAATAAATAAATATACAATGGTATGCGAATACGGTTGACAGCTCCGAGACAGTGCTCGATTCTTATACAAAGAGCTATTATGTTAAATAATAAGGAGCTTTCAAATGAGGCAGACAGTTTGTGTGCTCGTCAGTGCCTAGAGTAAGACTGCGTATACCAATATTGTGTTCCGAGTCACTGCACGTAATAGGTAGTGGCTGTTTTGGCGTCTACATTTTGTCATTATTTCGTTTCTCTTGTTAAGGGGGCATGGTGTCAATCTCAATAGGATAAAGTATATTTTGGCTATACACCGGTTGCATCGTTTTGTTGCAGGGTTTTATGGGCTATTTTTTGTGACAATCATGATCGTTGGCGTGTGTTGGAAATAATGATATAGAGGTTAGCAAAAACGACAAAAAATTATACTTTCATTTCGAAACATTGTTTTTTACTTTTGCTTTATTTTTGTCGTTTAAAAATGAACATTTGCAGGACATTTTTCATAATCATATCCTCCGAATGTACAATTTTAGCGTATGTCCAGCAAATGTATAATCCAGAGAAAATGATTAGTATGGAAAAGTATGAAACGTGTAGGTGCTGCTACTTTTGCCGACGTTGAATGTAAGCCAACTTGGCTAAGTCGAATTATGATGTCAGATAAATGTCATATCTCGCCAGTTGTGCAATACTTTAAGTTGTTATGCTAATCACTTTTGTGTTGTGTTGCTTTTGTAAGTAGGTTTGTATTACTATCAATCGTTGCAGTCTCTACGTATCCTCAGTTGTGAATAGATGTGTTTACGGTTACTCTCTGTGAATTTTGTGTACTGTGTTCTTGTTCTTCGTGTTACGCTGTGCCACACCCCGTGGACATCATTGAACTAGATGCAATCAGTGAGCAACTCCCATATACAATACAAAGCCCGGGACACACTGCCACGACAACCTGCGACACGACGGCGACCACCAACCCCGCCTGCTGTGGTCATGGCGGTGTGACCGTTTCCACGACTAGAGTTCAGTTGTGTCGTAAGCCTTCGCCGGGCCCGATTCAATATGTCCAATTGTAGTCGGGTGCAGTCGGCACATTTTAAGCCCTGTTCAAACCGCCATGACTACCAAAGAGTGTCTACTCAGGCGCGTAGCCAAGGTGGGGGCGAAAGAGGCGACCGTCCCCCCCCCCCTCCTTGGCCATATTGTGGTATTTTTTGTTAGGTCTTCGCCAGAAATACCCAGGAGCATAGGCATAGCCAGGGAAAGGAGGGCGAATAGGGTGACCCTGCTTGATCTCATTTTCGCTTTTTCCCGCGATATCGCTAAATAGTAATTCCCTCAATTTATGCGGCAGGCCAACCATGGCAGGGGTGAAATGCAGGGTTAGGAGCATGTATGTATGCATGTAAAACACCCAGGAAGGGCCGTTTTCTTCGAGAAAAATGCCCCCCGACCCCTAGCAACTGCATGCTTACGGCACGCGCCAGCCGCTTCTGTATTTGGAAAAAGGTCCACATCTTGGAAAAAAAAAGACCCACCCTTCTACATGGGCTATCTACGGGCCTGAATTGGTAAGGTGTACCATCCAATAATCAAATCATTAATACTCTGATTTGGCACCATGCATAAATGCTAAAAATATATTAACAATGAAAAATTCAAATTGCAATATTATGGAAAGTAAACAACATATTTAAATGAAATTTGGTGATGGTATTCACAAATGGTAGTCTCTAATTTAATAATGTCAAAAGTTCTGACTTTCCCTTGTCCTTTAATTGAATCATGGGTTAGCTTGTACCTTGTCCATAAATCCAGTGCACCATTAAGATCATGGGCGTCAAAAGGTGGGGGACGGGGGGGGGGGACATGTCCCCTCCACTTTCAAAAGTGGAGGGGATATCATTTGTCCCACTCACTTTTCAGAGCAGTTATGTAAAAAAATCACATGGATATGCGCGATTTTCTGTCACAATTGCTGAGCTGATTCGAGTTGAATCAAACTTAAGAATCATTATCAATAAATTGCACTGAAAATCAGAACAGCGCTTGGCCCTTTTTTCCCCCGTCCTCAGTCCGATATTTACCCTAACCACTTCGTCTGAGACCTCTGATAAAACTTTGTGCCATGTTTGAACGATGTTTTAGAGTGTTTTGTCCAAGCACCCCTTCTCGCCCGAAATGGAATTCCAATTACCCTACACTGTGAATCAGAGAAAACAACGACGCATTTCAACTTCATGTAATTAAAGCTACATGTATTCGCCGGATATGGTAGATCTTTGTTGTTGAGTGTCGGCTAGGCGCTACACACGCTCTGCGTGCCTTTTTCTAATCATTATTATTAAAGTATCTGGGCACATAACAACTGTGTCCCCCTCACTTTTTGAAACTTGCTGAAGCCCATGATTAAGATGTAGCATTTAAAATCATAATCATTCAAAGTTCCAAAAGCATGGTAAAAATCCGGTCCGACCCGATAAAATCTAAGCCTGATTTCAAATAAGATCTGGGGAAATTTGGTCCCGACAGGGTCTAAAAAATACAGGGTCTTACAAAAAATAAAAACAATCAGATTTTTTTCATTTAAATCTTTTTTTTAATTTTTCAAAATCACATTTTAGTTTGATGGCTTCGACCCCATTGTTGCTAAATTTATTTTGCATGCATGCTTACTCACCCCTACATTACAATCAGAATACTTCACAGGCTAATCAAACCTATAATCTGGTGCCTCAATCCAGCATTTTTGCGAACGCAGGATCCTGCGTCCTTGACACAAGTTTTCACCCAGTGACGCAAATTCCTCCAACTAACTTGTGTCCGAGGAACGCAACTTTATAATAGTAGCTATCTTGCTTCAAAGATCAGGTTTTAGGTTTCTATAACTTTATTTCAATCTCAAATAAACAGTGTAATACAGCATACATTCAGTATATACAGAATTGAAGGAGATTGAGGAGTGACAACAAGAAGCTCACAAAGAGCTTATTTACGTTGTCTTCCCTGTGCAAAGAAACTAAGAAAGTTACAACATCAAGCGCAAACAGGAAAAAGAAAATATACAGAAGAAAAAACAAACAAAAGAAAGGAAGAAGCAAAGAGAGTTTTAAGACTTAATGGTAGTTCATTGTGAGGTTTGCTTTGACGTGTTTTTGAAAGTAATTTAGGGTTTTACAGTCTTTTACTTCCATTGGCAGGTCTTTCCATGTTTATGTAACAATATTGCTATTTCGAGATTGCTCTTTTCGTCCTCATCCAATAGACGAAAGTCAACATTAAGAACAGTAAAAAAAATGATTTAAATCAGTGATTTTTTTAAATCATTTGATTTAAATCGCGATTTAAGTCAGTGATTTTAATCAACCTGATTTAAATCAATAGCAATAACACATACTTTGAGTAAAAGTATTTACGGCATTTTTGCAATGTACCTACCTACCACGCTGAGGTAATAGACCTATGCGACCACAAAATCGTACAGTGACGATGGAGTTGCTGACTAACGTATTTTACACGCGCATGTGAAAGGTAAAGAAAAGTCAGTTCTGTGCATCTATACTTCATCATTTTAAGATGAATTGTCACTTGACATGGGACTACAATAATCATACTGCTCAAAGAGCGCCTCTCTCGAGAACTGCAAGTGAGAAGTAGAGGTGGGCGAGGGTGATATCGGTCAATCAACATTTCTGAATGGGGGACGGTTGGCGCTTCCTACGTCCTTGGACACAGGCCCTGTGTGATGGGTCAGACGTCGTCACAGTATCAATGCATGCAATACTGGTGCACCATGGTACTGCCGACAGTTAATAAAGATTATACAACATAAAGCCTATTGGGAAAGCATCTTGTAAGTTAACCTTGCCGAGTAATTAACCGCTTTGGGATGTATGCCACTTAATCGCGTATCTAGAACGAACATGAATGTGCAATCCTCACTTACATTTTAATTCAGTGTTATGTATTAGGTAGTACGATAGTAGAAATGCATATATATATATATATATATATATATATATATATATATATATATATATATATATATATATATATATATATATATATATATATATATATATAGATAGATAGATAGATAGATAGATAGATAGATAGATAGATAGCAAAGCATAAATCACATGTGTCCAAATAATGGGTGAGAGTGCCTTTAATACCAACATATATACAACTATATATATATAGCACTTTGGGAAAAATTTAGGTAAATAAGGGGAAGGGAAGGAACGAAAAAGCGGAGGGGAGGGGTCGGAATAAGGAGGGTTGATTTATCTTTTACAAAGTTTTCAGTCAATCGCTTGAGTCGCTCAGTGAAAGAAAAATGAAATTTCGATATCATACTGATGAGCATTTCATTGCCTCTTAAATTTTTAGCAAATTTCTTCTTAACCACCTTCCATGGATTCCATTTCTGTGAAGGACGTAGTAGTAAACAGACTGAGTATAATGCAGAGTGTACTGTCTATGTGAAACCGCTCAATTGCCGTTATGAATGATTTCATTTGTTACATTTGTTTCAATTGAAATCAACTCCAACATTTCTCTAGGAGTTTTTGAGTTGATTCACAAAATTCTTGATAGTTTGTCACACTCTTACGAAAGTGGTAATTAAATTATCAAACTTACGATTCTGAACATTTTACACACAACTGGAGGAGCAAAACTGGGGTAATTATCAAAATCGTTTACCATACGGTATTAAACGAAGGCGGCCACTATTCAAAAAAAAAAAAATACCCACAATTTCTCACATTTTCATCAATAGTAGACATATATACACTGCTACTGAGTCTGCTACTGAGGCATTTATATGTACTGGACTCCTTCGCACTTGTCACAAAGTATATAAAGGAAAAACAAACTTTATTTCCAGATAACATTTACTGCAACAAGAAAGGGAAAAAGAAGACTCGATAATGAAGCCATGCAAAACAACTTGTCACCGTCCAGTTCGAACGGTGGGACCTTGCGAGTGTGAGACACACGTGATAATGACTAAGACACGATAACTTTCTGAGGTGAAAGTTATACATTGACTTACAAACAAAGACCCCTTTTATTCAATTAATTAAATAAAAAATGGCTGCAAATAAGTGAGGAAAAGCAGTACTCTCATTTTTGAGGAGATGATACGAGATGCTATGTTCCATTACATCCAGAGTTTCCTCCATATATAATTCGAGAGCCCTGCAAATTGTAAATGAGATATATTTCAATGGTTTCACTGATCATGGAGCTCTTGGCAACATTACATAGTCACCCTCAATATTAGCATATTTTCCGATCTTCATAAATTTATGAATTTCTTCGGAGAGTATATGAACTCTACCACATGAAAGAAGAGAACTTTATTTAATTACATATTGTCTTTATCATTATTTCTACACCTTGGAATAACACGCAGGATTGAGAATAACATAAAGGATTAAAACGAAGACTGCAAATTATCGGGACAAGTTTCCTTGAAAGCATATCCTACTACGTTAGCTGGTAAGCACGATACCCTTGTAATGTTATCAAATTCTATAAGTCCAGGAGCAAACTTTCTGTTACTTCTTATTCAGTTCACATGATATAGTTTAATAGTGCGTTGAAAGTACTGGTGTCGACATATCTTGTGCGTATTTAAGTGATCAGCTAGGAAGACCGTGTGTGTTAGGTACATACGATGACCACTGCTCACTACAGTAACTCATTGTTGGGAATATTTTGTCGACGTGAAAAAGTAAGACTATATTAAAACATGGGATGCACAGTCACCCCAAATATACATCTTTAAGACTTTTGAACTTGTACCATTCAGGCTGTTCCTAACTAAGAGGATATATTATAGTACTGAATGGTGGGTAATTATCTAAAAAATGACAGTTATTAAAATATTTGACCACCACATAAGTTAGCGTATACATAACCTAGTTTATTTTGGCGGTGGTAAAATGCTCTAAACCAAATTAGGAATCAACTCACCTCAGAGCGAATGGCAGGACGTTTGTACGAAAGATTTCAGGAGATCAGGCGGGTTATTCTTTTAGAGTTGTCGAAGTTGATCGATGATCACCGAATAAATCGCGTATCGCTCGTCGGTAGCACGGCTAAAGGAGTCGCCCTACCGTATACCAACGACCTCGACGTCGTAATCTTCTTCGAGTTTTTGGATCCTAGGCGGTTGTCGAATCAACTATTGGCGTTGAACAAGAAGCTTACCTTTTGGTTGGAACATTCTAAGTTTCGTCGGAGTTACCGCTTGAGGCATTACACGGGTTTCCTCGTGCATTCTTTTATATATAACAACACACACGTAGACTTGCAGCCTGGTGTCCACATGACGAAGGAAACGAGAAAGTCGTACAAGTTACGAAAAAGCGACAATCAAGTCAAACCAAATTTGACGAACGCGTCGACAAATTTGAACTGCAGTTACGTAACAGGGTGCGATCGTACTAATACGTTTTCGATCTCCAAACAAGTGAAAGAAATCGTAAACTTCATGGAGAAAAGCAAAAGTCTCATATTCTACTCACCACTTCTCAGCTCTTCAGTGCTTGAAGGATTGGTAGAATTCACCAGAGCAAGGAGTCCCTTTTGCCGATCCATTATCCGATTTGCAAAACTTTGGAATTGGTCCTGCGGAGCTGACGAATTTAGAAGAGGGCGTTCTTTCATTGTAGAGCTCTTTGCAATTAGGGCAGCCGAAATGACAGAAATGAGTAACAAAAGACCGGATGTCACAAGTGGCTTCAAACGGTTTCTTCAATTGATAGCGACCTCTGATTCGATGAAGGCATTTTGGACAGACTATTATTCATTTGAAGACATTCCCAACTACCACCGGCAAAAGCAGAATTTTGCTATGAATCCCTGCAATCCACATGACGACATACTAGAGGGTAACCGTTCGAAGCTTCTTCGTGAATTACACATTTACGCAAAGCGGACGTTGAGAGAAATAGAGATCGCGGAACAACAATGCACTGTGAAGAGGACGCTGTTTAATCTGTTTTTTGAAGGGATAGAGAGAGGAGATGTACAATGGTGCTTAAATGTGAGCATTCCGGCGACACTAGACAGACGGAATAAAGCTATTGCAATTGTCGGAAAGTACATATACAACGAAATGATGTAGGATTTACCAACGTTCAGACTTTTGTTAGTCGTGACTGTCCTACCTTACAAATCGAGAAGTTCAGAACTCTCGTACTTGTGCAAATATATATATATATATATGAAAAATTTGAAAGGGATAAAAAGAGTTAATGAAATCAGTGGATTGCAGTAATTTATCAATGCCATGTGTCCATATATCAACAACATCGTCTCTAGCCCATGGCTATGCAATATGGCTCGTAAGTGCAGCAAATAAGGCTCGTAAGTGCAACACTGTGTAACAACGTAAGTACTATACTATGATTTGATCGTCTAATTAATGTGTAAATTCAGCTCTACTCCTGTATCGAGCTCTCTACTTTGGTAAGTGATCACCTACATTGCTATATATATATACACAATATAAACACAGTAGCCACTTTCTCTTCAGCAGAGATGACAATGATGGCCAGGGTACTGTGGGTGCACTTTTGACTATACTCCATTTAACACTGCTGGTGTAGTATATACTAATGGGCAGGCATGGGCTTTTTTCCCTTACTTTTGTGACCCACCTCAGAGAAGAAGGCCAACATAATCATAAAAAAGATAAACTTGTTCATATTAACGAATCTGGCCGATCCAGATGTTGCACTGTTTAGAGAAAGTGAGCAAATGAACCCATTTTTAACTGAAAAAGTGTTTGACCAATCAAAGTCACTGTTTTAGAGCGTTTCGTAGATGGTACCTTTCTTTAACGTGGGATTGCGTATACTGTTATACCCCTGACGTAAACATTGCTTTGTCAACAATGAAATGAGAGACTTTGAAGAAAAACGATCTCTTTTGCCCGTATATTGCTGCCATATCTTGGTGATGTTGGCTGTACTAGTAAAGCAGTGCACTTTTATATTAGGAAAAGAGCACATTTCGAATACGCTATAAACATAGGAGCATCGACTGCAGACCATATTACACTTTGACATAATCTTTAGGTCCCATAGTTCCCCCCATTTCAAACCCGACCCCCTCCTTTTTAAATTGAAAAAGTCTAGCCTAAGCAGATAATGGAACATTGGTTTTTGAAAGTATTGTGTCTCTTGTTAGGTATGCGAAAACATTCTATTACATCTATTATGTTGGGCTATTGGCTGACATCATTTATTGAGATAGCCACCAAATTCAACATTGAGGAAAGAATCCAACCCTGGGCACAAAGGGAGCCTTCACCTACAGAAGTCGAGAAGTGCAGTGGGTTGGAGAGAACGATTTAATTCGAATCGACGGTATTCTCAATCCTATTATTGGTAAGCTCGTGAAAAAAAAATCAAAATAAGTGAAGGGGTGACTCAAACATTTCCTGACATCCTCTAAATCAATGGACGTGACCAAACATTGACAACAACAAACAATGTAATAGATCGCGCTGTTTAAAGGGGGAAATCAGGGTTTGACTGAGGAAATTCACCTTCAGTTGATTTTTGTTTCTAAACTGATTGTTCATCAAAATATAGAGACGTTGGGAGGTGTTGAAGGTAGAAGAAACTGTCATTATTGAGTTAATTACTGTTGAATGAGAACTCTTAATATTTGTCGGGTACAAAAAATAACCGTTCATGTACAAGACAAGACAGCCTTCTCTATACGATGACCAATCACGTCGTAAGACTGAGATGACGTTATATGAATAAACATAACCGAATGTTCACGGTTCCCATGTTGTTCGTGCATTGAGCAATGCTAAGTAAACAAGAGTTTAGTGATAGTTGATGATATATACATCACACGTAGGCTGCGTCTGAAACTGTTCAGCCACACCTCCTCATACCTTGAAAAGGCGATAGTATTGAATATTCATATTTGATTCGATGACTATGGATGTTACAGACTTTCGGAGTTTTTCACCGATTTTTTTTTGCGAATTTGACTCGTTTCTCGAAATTGTTCACTTGTCTTGAGATAATCTTGATCATATTTGTTAGTTATAACTCATTGTACGATACCGGTGCGAATTGTAATGAAATAAATTGTAAAAATAAACCCTGATTTCCCCTTAATTATATGGTTCATCCCCTTTCAATTTAAAATGATGAAATCGTTGATGAAACCTAAAGCAGAGTGAGGACATACACTGTACACGGAAGACAGGTATCATCATTCTGTTTCAAGGATGTCGTGAAATGATTACGATGAAATCTTCATTTCTTGGAGTACCCCCTCCTTTATTTTAGTTTCCTCCTTTCAAGAGTTTTAAAAAAAAATGGATAGGAGAAAACTATATTATTGCATCTCATCGTTTTCTCCAACCCACCCCGCGACTTTCTCGGCTTTCGTATCCATCGCTTTGAAAGACCGTACAGTATCTTTCAGCACAAACCCTTCGCTTCGGCTCGTTAATATACCCCTCTAAGAGCGAGCTGGGCAAGGTGAAGAAATCATCGATTCTATTAACACAAAAGTCCTATAAAAGAATCACTGTACATACACTTAAGTC
Source organism: Stichopus chloronotus (assembly GCA_021234535.1). NCBI lineage: Eukaryota > Metazoa > Echinodermata > Holothuroidea > Aspidochirotida > Stichopodidae > Stichopus > Stichopus chloronotus. Next base: position 25,169,755 of record CM037830.1, read on the forward strand.
CCGACTGCTACAGCACAGCTTTTCCTACACTTTGTCTGGTTTTTTTTTTGGACTTCTACAGTATAGCCTACGGAACAGAGCCTAGTTTTGATTGATGTATTTTGTATACATGGCATGAATAATTGTATAAGTCAAAATTTTTGGAATTTAAGTCCTGAAAAGGAAGGTGTAATACCTTCGAAAATGTTCGTTTTTCAAAAATGCTCCTGATTTTTTGTTTGTTTGTTTTATGTGCCCATTCATTTGGCTTCTCAAAAAAGATTCGTTTCACAACTGATTTGACCTTTGACCTTGAACTTATGTAACGGATACATCCTGAAAATTGTTTTGTCTCGTTCGGGGTACGTACCGTATAATTGATATAGCACATCTCTTCTGCATATAGACACGCACACAGGCGCTGCTTAAAAAAGGGTTTCCGTCCTCTTGACGATTGACTCACGGAAGAGCCCGTATCTCTCACCGTTCACACACACTCCCTTTAAAAGTTCGTATGACATGCCTCTAGAAAAAAACACCCTTCATTCAGAAGCTGCAAAGTAAAACTCGGAGTAAAAGTCCTTTGGAAGTTTGTTTACATCTTTCACCGTTTTTTAAATATGACTTTTCAAAGTTTGAGAAAAATGCAAAACAGATGACGTTTAGTGTTGCAAAGTGTCAGTTTATTCTTTTGTTATAGGCCTGTGTATTTTGCCTCTTAATTACTTAATTACTGAGTTTCACATTGGCAAGTGATATCGATATTTTGAAAAAGAAAATGCATGCTTCCAAAAAAAAAACCCTCTGGGCATAAAAATTCTTAGATGTCCTTGAAATAAAGGTTACATAAACAAAGGATTAACGTAAGACATGTTATGGAAGTCCATTTATTGACGTCACAAATTTGCATACTTAGCCAATATTTATTCATAGCTGTGAGACACTAATTTGCCTGTAAATTGGTCAATCTTTGACGGATTTGGATGGAATCTGTGGCTATTTTTAATATTTTCAATACTGAATGCACCTCATATTCCAAAATGTCATTTTCATGTCACACGACCTTTAATACACGAACCCATTTCACTTCTGATCCCAGTCGGGATGTTACTTGTGTATCGTAAGATACCCTCTGCTAATTTTCACCAAAGTGTACCTCCCTGTTATCAATGAGGTACCACGTTTCAGTTGAACACAAAAGGGGAATAAGGTGAACGAAACTGGAATAAGGGGAACAAAGTCAGAACGTTTGACAATAAAAGATCACTCGTAAAAGAGAGACTAACATGTGGTAATTAAACATCATCACCAATTCATCTAAGTCTGTTGTTTACTTTCCACATTATTGACAATTAATTTGTATGTTCATATAAACCACCCTGGACAGCGCCATTCCGAGACTGTGATGTCACAACCTGACCACTTTTAGTAATTCCAGACTTTTTCCTTTTTTATAAGTTATTTTTATGCATAAATTTAAATCAAATATTAGCAATTTGATCATTGCCTGATATCCATCAGTAATTCAGTCAAAAATAGGTGTAATTGTAGGTGCATTGGTGGAATTCACAGGTAAAGAAAACAAAGAAATACACTAAATTACTGCTCTCATTGGTTATTTAATATCATAATTCGTCTTCCTGAAGTATGTTTTACACCCAACTGAGGCCAAAAGAAAAAAGTATGACCGTTCTGAGAATTTCAAAAGTGTAAACCTTGAGTAGGAAAAAATACTTTCAATGAAAGTTTAGAAGATGTTTGTCAGACACATCTGCTTTTCGTTTCAGTTTCATTCTCCATTAAGTGCCATTTTGCGGGACGAAAACATCCCCTCTCTTTATACTACTTATAGGAATGAGGTAATGGAAACTACAGAAGAGAAAATGCAAGAAGGGTTAGAACGTCAGCGTTAGAAACTTGTTAAGTATGCAGCTTATCCAATAAACAGATTTGTGCATCTTGCATCAGAATTTATGAATTAATCTATACAATACTACAAACTAATGAGAGGTATCGTAAATCTGTATCGAATTAAGTGAGTACTAATCAACTTGAGTGTGGTCAGGCTATACACGTTCTTCTTAGTTACGTGCAATAGTACAATGTGACATATTCATCAAAACAGTCAATATGTGAAAGTACAAAATGTGCGTCTTCGGTTTTTATAACTTCAAGATCCTCTCGTGAAATAAAGCTCAACTATTCTTTTCTTCACACATAGATTATACCCCGTCGGTAATTTCTCAGCAGAAATTTTATCAACTATCACTACAAAGGCATGTTGGAACAATAAACAACTAATCACAGATTAAACATTTTAGTAACTTTACAGGCGAGGTTAAAAAGGTTCCACCAGGTCTTTTGTTCCATCTAGACTTGCATTCTCCCTGGCGGAGCACTTAGTAAAGAGCAGTCGCTCGTTGAACCCGGGTTCCCACTACATCCCCATTTTCATCTGTAAAAAGAGTCGTACGTTGAGCTACAGCGATTCCCGTTGGAGAAGGAGACGATGGGCGTATCAAGTGGGTAGTGGCTGTTCCGTCTCCCGATTCCGTCTCTTCCTGGCTGTCCAAACAACAGCGGCAGCAACAGCAGCAGCCGATTATCAACAATACCAAAAACAACCAAGGGAGCCAGGTACTTGTTTGTATGCCCTCAAGTCCATATGAAGAACTGTTGTTGTAAAACGAAAATTCTGAAAAGCAGAAATGCGGATTAGGAGAAATAATAACATATCAAAAAATGTACAATATAACGAGAATCGCAAATGTCGTTACAAAGCCTAACATAACGACTTATCAATACTCTGTTCTTTGACGCTCTTCGACATTACTAGTTTTAGACTTTTGGGGGGGGTGGGGTGGGGGGTGGGGGGTATATATATATTTGTAATACTAATATGCTATGATAACAGTCAACTACACGCGATTTTCAAGTACCTGAAAATCGCTTTCAGCGTGAAACACGTGTAGTAGACTGTTACATCATAGCGTATTAGTATTACAAATATTTTGCTCTTAGTATTCTAATTGAGCACTTAACTCCCACGAGTCTAGAATACTACATATATATATATATATATATATATATATATATATATATATATATATATATATATATATATATATATATATATATATATATATAAAGAAAAACAAAAACAGATCTACACCATCTGTAACACCAGTGAGGGTCGAACTGGCTTAATTAGTGCATTCTAACACTACAAATTTGTTTCGTAAAGTACAGATGTACTTCACTCGTCAGGTGTTTTGTTATGACTGAATCCGAGAGGACTGTGCGGCGTACAGGAAAGTCGCTGAGGAATGCGAGAGCGTCATTTCTTCTTTGTTTGCGTTCTTAAGGAATTTAACAAGAATTTGTTAGAATGTCTGCATGTAGATATCGATCGGATCGAAGTGTAGATTCCTGGGGTTTGTATATTAAGTAAAAATTTTCTAGTAGGCATGAATTGCAGCGTATTGATTTATTGCTGTATGGTCTTGCACGCTGAAGGATTTTCCAGCTCAACTTGAAATCGAGATTGTTATCCTTGAGTGACCAGATGTACTCTTAGAACTTTCTGTTTCGCTTCTTTGTGTGGGTGTATGAAAGAACTTTTATGGTTGGCGTATCTAGCCAATGTTATGGGGGCTATGCCCCAGATCATGGGAGTTACCAGACGGGTCATATTTTTTTAAAGGAAGAAGGATGTTGAGAACGTAACAAGGAGAGCCTGCATGGAAGAATCCAATGGCAAAGTTCCTTTGGTCTTCAAGGGCAAAGCCCGAAAACTTGTTGAGTAGACAGACATTTCAAATGTGATTTCATATAAAAGCAAAACGTGAACCAATGGAATGATAATGGGATCCATGTGCTCGGTCAAGGAACCAACTGGTATGATCTAGCTCTGGAACCAACCGGTAGCTCGTAGGATATGATAGAACATTCCTGTTTAAGGGTTAAGCTGACCAGTGACGTGTACCGGATTCAATGAGCAGAAGAGTCACAGTATTCAATTTCACCGACTGGCTTGAAGAGGAGTATTTGGGAATATTTTTAGATTCATAGCACTGAGATGCAAAATAGTGCAATCTGTGAACACTATTTAATGAATGGTATGGTAGAATATATTCCATTTTGACACATTTTAAGTTCTGGAAGCTAATACAATTAAGCTCATTATTTCGCCACATCAGTAAGTAAACAAAATAACAACGATGCAAAATCTTTTGAGGTGAAAATCAACCGGCAGGTTTTACAGCATAATAAACCTAATTCACGCAGGGCGAGGATATAGTGATTGCAGTAAAAATCGTCAACGCCTGTGGAAGGACACTTAAGGTGCTTGCCCATTATTTTAAACAGGGGATGAATCTGAAAAGAGGACATTCTGTGGATAGCACTATCTAAGAGGAGTGCTATCGGAGGAGCGTACAAGAAAATTTTTGGGGATACATATCTAAAAGATGACCGGCAAATGGCACTTAGCGGGTATCTTTAGTTGCATGCAGGCAGGAATCTTATATTTGTAATTTCCCAATTAATGAGGGAAACATCAATCTCTCTTTCTATCAATCTGTTGGAGAAAATTTTATAAGTTGAATTGCATTTATCTAGAATTTCTTTATCTGCGTAATTTTTCTCTCGGTTGTCGACATGTTAAAACAATGGTACGACCGGCGGGAGAGTCGTAACGTCGCCTGCATCTATCTACAAGAGAAGCGCCACCATCGTTGGAGGGGAGTGTGCAAGAAAAAAGTGGATAAAAATGCCCAAATTGGTGCCCTGAAACCTTTTTGACCACACCATAACGATTGGGTTCTTGTACTTAGGATATTTCACACACGTATCAGGATTCTTTCAGTCCGAACTTTCGTTCTTCAGATATCGCTTACACAAGATGTCGACATGTAACTCCATATGACCTTTCACCGTCACTGAAACCAATGCCCTTCATAGCTGTACATAATAAGTATAAGTGAGATTTATCCGAGTACTAAACCTTGAGACAACACGTCTTCAAGAAAAGAGTCACAAACACACGCACACTCATATGCCGTCATGATTACAAAAGTTACGATTATCATCGAAACCAAAACGTAGAAGACAATCCAGAGCTACAAAAATACATAGCAGTACTGTTTTACGCGAACAATTTCCTCTTGACCTCTTCGCTGCAAAGGCTTTTTAGTAGCAAAAGAGGTATTTGAATCTGAATTCAACGACAATAGACGTATAAGGGAAGGATGTACATTTAGTATGCAGCTCTCAATATAACTTTAAACCGTCTAAGGTTGATTAACTTTCACGGAAAATAAAAAGTACACAAGAACAATGCACAATGAAATGAATAGGTTAAGATTTTACAAAACAAGACTATACAAAAGACCCTTCACAACAATCTAGTTCCTCTCAGACAAATTAAAAATCACAAATGCTGGGAATCATATGTCTAGCTAACACCAAGATGAACGGAAATGACCTAACTGAACATCACCAAATACCAAATGTTTGAATGCATTCACTTTGATTCGAACAGATAATCAGGTAACACACGCTTTTGGTATGGACCTAGCAATTTGCACCAACGTAAACGTTCTCTTACACAATGTGACTACAATAATTAATACATGGGAGTTTGTAGTTGAACAAATCAAAATTGAAAATGCGTTTGAAAACATTGACTGTATATCATAACACACTAGTAAATTCACAGATGACATCCCTCCTAATTAACCACATTTATACAATTTAAGTACGTTTAAGTACGAGGCGGAAACTCTAGAATCACGCACCAGTGATTATAAACCAATATTCACATCACATGGTATCTAAGGTACCTGTGAGTCATCTCATTGAAATGCAAACCTGAAGAAAGGACCCGGTGTAGTACTTTGACGCCAAAAAGTCAAATGTAATGAAACTTTGGAAATACCACAGTGGCATTCATTCTCTCGTTAATTCTTGTTCATAACGGTCAAATGTCTCTACTGTTGTACAACATCGTAAAAAAAAGGGCTCAGAATCAAATTTATGTTTGGTATATTGAAGCGAAACATGCTCTGAGCATTTCGGTGAAATTTGCATTCATTAACCATGTTCGGTTCTCAAAAAAATAGCTATTGAAGTTAACACATTTTCTGCGAAAGTATACTTAGAATATGTCCCTCTGTAACAAACATAAATTTGGTTCTGGAGTATTCTTTGAAATGTAACGCCATTACTTGCACTTTTCACATGAATAAAGTTAAAATGCACAAAAACTTCCACTTATCAATATCCCTGTATTTATGCCGTTTCCACGTTAAATATTACTATGGTCATAATAATTCCACAATAATTCCGACTTAAACCAGTCGCACATAGCTTTAAATACTACATGCTTATCAAATACCAAAAGTTGATCTGGTTCTAATATTCTCGTTTAGGTTGTTTCTTTTAGTTCTTAACCAACATCTATTGAATACCAAAACATCTAAAAGAGAAAACTATTGCAGTATGGAAGCCACGGAACTCAAAAGGTACAAGGAAAACAATTCTTATCTGAGCTCTTGGAAACCACAGTGTGATCCAAGCCACATTATATGACCCTTCAAATTTAGGTATATACTTCATGTGAGCCAACCTCAAACTCAGGTGAATTGTCATCAGAAGGGAAATGAATAGAAGGAATAGCCCCTACTGAATAGGGTTAACATTCATCTATTCAAGTCATTTTGAGGTTGGCTTACATGAAGTATATACCCAAATTTACCATACCTAAATAATATACATGTAAAAATATATAATGACTTCTTAATCAATATATTCAACAAATAACAAACAATAGAACATTTTTTCTCAAACTATCAAAGTATAAGAAATAGAGCCACTGTATTCACATTTCTAAAACATCTCAATATGTTAGTTAGGCTCAAACAGATATATCATCAGCGAAAAAAAAATGACGCTCTAAGTGTAAACTACAATTACAACAGGTCTGCAAAAGTTCAGCCTTTCAACACCATTTGCGTAATCCGAGTATCTGGGTTCTAAGTTCAGCTGTTGCTGATCTGAAATCTGATCGTTTTAAGAGACTAGATAAACACATTCAAAAACTAAGCTAATTGCATGATGATCTCAAACAACTTTGGGTTGAGAAGCTCTATTGCAGAAGCGAAACTGAGTGAAACTCAAAGTGCTTCAACTTATGCCTTTTGGATGTATTACAGGTCTAGGGAAACGGGATAAAATCCCAATGGTTGAAATCCAAAACATTCTCTTAAAACCCTCGTAGTATGCATAACGTTACCACTGAGGATAAACATCGTGTTGGTAAACGGAGAACCTGAAACAAAAAAAACTAGTCATATCAACATGACCAAACACCACGACAGCAAATTTTGACCAGTACTCTTCGATCCCTATGCAATACCACTTTACTCATAAATGAGGAACTAACAGAAAACAAAAGAACCAAAGCAAGAGTGCGACGAGAGCTTTCCAAAAAGGAAAGCACGTCCGTTGCAGGAAGGTCAGTTATTCATCCGTAAAATATTTACATCAGTAGAACAAACTTCTAGCAAATGATTCTCTACCGAGTAAGTTTATGTGATTAATGTGAATAGTGGTCAGAAGTATGATTCTAACCCTTGAATTTTCAGTTGTAACCTTCCCTTCGCGTTTATCTTTTCCATTGTAGTTTTTGTATTTTTGATCATTGTTATCTCATCGCCCTATAGGGGCTAGATGAGATATTGTAGTCACTTGGCTAGTGGAGCTATATATTGTACTGTACACCCATGGGAGAACGGTTGCCATGCAAACGCTTGAAGTGGATGAGTAGCGACACTCCAGGGGTACCCCATGGTAGAGTGACCATGGGTACAGGAGGGTCCTGTTGGGTGGTATAAATGAAAACATGTCCGTGCCAATGTGTGTGTGTGTGTATGTGTGTGTGCGTGCCCTTGTTTTCGGATGGGATCGAGGACCGAAACAATAGATTTTAGGTCCTCTGTAGAAAATTAAATAGATTTCTCAGGTCCTCTCAAGATTAACTATAGACAGTCTATGTGTGTGTGTGTGCGTCCGGACCTGTCCAAATTGTGGTTTTTTCAGAATATTTTGAAAAGTATATGAGTGATTACGTTTCATTTCATTTATTTGTTTTTCACAACATACATATTTACAAACATATATACAATATTTTCGTCAATTTGAATAAATCCTTTACTTATGATGTGAAGGAAGTTGAACAAAAAACCCTCACGGGCTTGACGAAGTGCTTAACTCCCTAGTGCAAAAGCAGAGAATAGAAAAGAAACAACGAAAACATAATAAGATACTTAACCCCCCTCCCCACCAGATAGCACCATCATTCCTTCATACGTGGCTAGTAGTTGCGGGCCTGCTTTCGCACAATAAAGTAGAGTAAAGCAGGACTCCGGATAATTGAACGTCAATAAGTACTTACATATAGTTTACTAAGATGATATCTGAAAGATCTGAAACTAGGACTGTCAATTACAGTCTTGGGTAGGGTATTCCAAAGATTAATGGCACGATGACGAAGGCTCAATTGAGAACGAGATATGCGACTTACAGTACCGTATGTAGAAGAAGCTGAGGATTACGTGTGTTGTAACTGTGAATATGAGTGCTAGTAGTAGTTGTGAAAAGGTTTGAGAAGGCGTGTGGTAACGAGTTGTGGGTGAAACGATAGGTGAACGAAGCTATTCCTAGATTGAAAATGTCGCTAAGTTTAAGTAAGTTCAACATTTTGAAAAGAAGATCGGTGTGATCACGTGGACCAAAGTATGTCGAACAGCCCTTTTCTGTAAAAGAAAAAGACTATTTAAGTATGACTTATTGGTACTAGACCACACAGTACTACAATAAGTGAAATGCGGATAAACTAAAGTAAACTACAAGGACACTTCTGGGAAGAATGTATTTGAGCCTACAAATAATACCGACTCCTTTTGCGACATGGGTGGATAACAGCGAAGGTGCCCATGCCAGGTTAGTTTGGAGTCAATAATTACTCCCAAGAATTTTATTTTATTTACTAAGTCAAGTTTGTAACCATTAACATTTATGTTGAAATTGTGATGCATTGTTACACTTATAGCCATTAAAAACCATAAACTTTGTTTTACTGATATTTACGGATAGCTTGTTAACCGAAAACGTATTTTGAGACAACAAGTCATAGTGGCATAAGACACACGTTTAATGAGTGACAATTGGCAGCCTTGCTTGGGACTTAATTTAGAGACGGTTACTACTATTTTCATACGTTTACCTACGTACTTTGTATATTTTAATCTTTGTTTTTTGTTAGATGAAAAAATAACTTGATGGAAAATCTTTTTCAAACTCTCCCTTTGTAAATCCTGGGTTTCGGTGTGGGATTGTATGCAAATTGTATGCAAGTAATTAACATTCAGATGAAGTGGCGATTGAGTATAAGCATTTATATACATGATATACACCGTGACCAGAGGCATCGTTTGCATCTTTCAAAGCCTTCTTATGTGCTGTTTTCGTGAGCGCCCAATCCCTCTAAATATCCCCCTGAGACGGTCAAACTCCCCCGGACCGAAATAATTCCCAACCCTTAGAGTTCCACCTCCGACAACCCCTATTCCTTCAGGAAAAGTGCTAGGGGTTAGGAAAGAGTTACGGTAGGAGGGTGAAATAGTCTGGCGGGGGTTATTGTCCCGAAACTGTGGAATTATTTCAACTAATCACTGTAAGGCCAATAAAACGCCGAAATCAGTAGCAAAGTTTGGTCAACATTATTATCAGGTAGATCTGTAAAATAATTGTAAAAGTTGGACTGGCTCCGTCCAGCTGATGTTCTTAAAGGGAAAACAGAAAACAACCATATTTTTAAAACCAGTGTTTGTGAACATATAGAACGATAAAGTATTCAAAATAAGGAAGGACAGCAGCCTTCTTTTCCAAAAATAAGTTTCCTACCTGTAGAAGTTCAATTATCTGTTGCTCAACAAGAATTTGTTCACCCAAACTTTTCAAAATTCAAATGATGCATCTTCTGTTACTCATCACATGCGTATTGTTTTGAAGAAAAGAAGCTTTTGTAGACATTATCGATGAGACTGAATGGCTTAACAATGTATAAAGCTGTTTTCTTTGTATGCAATGTTGGTATATTCTAAACGCCCTATTTCCCTTTAACTGTTCTTTAAAAATGTCATTTAAATTTTTATATTCAAGTTTCTCGAAGATGCATGTTATTTTGGAATTTTCATGAAAAGTTATCGTCTCTATATACTTTTTTTGATGAGTCGAAGAGCAGATATCCGAATTGCAAAAATAGATCAGTGTTGGTCATAGCGTGGTCCTCGGTATTGCCGTTTCATCGTAAAATTTGAAGCTGTGTACTTTGAAATTGTTATTATTTTGTAAATAGTGTAACAAAATGCAAAATGATGTAGAAACAAGTAAACAAAATAATCATTCTGCCAAAGTAAACAAAAAAAAAGCCCTGTTAAATTTTGGGGGCGGAGACCCTTTCTAGTGAGCCAGGGCTCGCCTACTTCTGTCCCCGGTGAGTATCCATGAAGTTAAACACGAAAGGTTGCTATCCTACGTGCGGTAAACCCTGTTGTCTAGCATTAACGTCAAAAGTATCCAGTGACTAACAAATTTGAGATCCACATTTCGTCATTACTTTACTATACTTTACTAAGACAAGAAACTTTTCGAAACCTCCACTGTAAAAATCGGTATGAAAGATACTAGACAGGAACAAAGAAAGTAAGAAATAACTGTATAAAGGTACTAAGTGCGTGCCTCCTACAAATCCACACATAAATTTTTATAGCACTCCAAACAATGACAGGGTACCAGACAATTGAGTGTTCCTCGTTAAAGAACAATGAGTTGATTCAGGCACAAACCTGATTCCATCCTCAGGATTCCAGTGATATCAGTCTTGTGTCTGTCTTGGTGTAAGGATTGAAGACACGATAAGCATTCCGAGCAGTTGGTTCTCTACTAGTTTGGTATACAATCTGAACAACGGTGCTCGGTGATAGTATTAATAGTAGGAAATTTTCCAAATGGCTTGTGAGGAAAAAAAGGGTATATAGATGGGGATTCCCAGAGGAACAATTTAATATACGCACATACAAATAAATATTAAAACACAGGACACAGCATCGAAACCACTGTGTCCTGAATTTACTACCTGAATAAGTAATAGAAATGATGATGTATTGTTTTAGCTTGATGTGTATTGTTTTAGCTTCTGTTTTTGCGTGACTTTTCTGGAAATCTGCACAGCTATACTGTATTGTTTACTTCAAACCTATCAAGGTTTTGCTCGGTTTTCTCTCTCAGGGGAGAGTCACAGCACATAGGACTGTTTTCAGTGTAAAGAAAGGAATGTTAATGCATAATATTCATAGCTGAGATTGTTTGAAAAAAGAAAATGGTGAGAAAGTTTTCTGTACAGTTTCTCGAAACGACAAATTATTATTCGCGAGCAGCTTTGTGATGAATATGTTTGACGAGCTTAGATGCGCTCACATTATTGAAAGTTTACCTGGCTCCATTTTATTGTCGCAAAAGACGTTGGACAGATTGGGTTAGATGTTGCCAGTATTTGCATTTTGTGTGACTGAAACCAGATTTTCTAACATTTTTTCAATCAAAATTTCATCAAGATAAATGTTCATCAGAGTAATTCTTAACAGAGAACTCCAAAACACAAATAACGTATGGAGGCTTATTAATATGGTGAAAAAAAATCAGCATAAAAATTCCTTTGTTTTTCGTCCTTTTTTCTTATCAAAATCTCATTTGTATATATGAACGAGGTTAATCAACTTTGGATAAGTGTATTAACTACGCGATAATGCACGATCGGAGGTTAATGCGATAGCATTGTAGCGACAGTAATGCACGTGCCAGTGTTGATTAACCTTTAAATTATTACATGTCCCCCTCACACTGACCCACCCAGTCACACTCCTAGAGTTAGGAAACTCCACAAACAAACATGCTGCGGCTTGAAAAACAACACAAGACTGGCGATGCTTAATTTATTTTTTTTTCACTTGAACGATATGAGATATTCTCCGCAAATTTTTCTGCAAAACCCTTTGGTAATTTAAATGATAGCATGAAAGAAATACAAACGTTAGTCTGCATACTGTTGGGTTGATGGTTAACAACTTTATCCTATAACAGAAGTGAGTCGTGACCGTGACCTATGATATCATCCGTCGGTCGGACGCTACACCTCATATCCAACCAAGGTGGAAGTTTATCCAACAAAGTTGCCAAATTGGTGGCAAATTTTTCACAATGGTTTTTATTCATTTATCATTTACCTCGTTGCATTTGATCTTTTGACATATTTATTTCTTACAAGGTATTTGTTTCGTTTACGTTACCTACATTATATTACATATTTTAACAAAAAAAATAGACATTCAGAAATGCATTCTATGAATGGGATTTCTTTGTCGTGACCTTTGACCCTATGAAGAGATTGTAACTTTTATAGAAACATTCACGAATTAATACACCACTCATCCCCTCCACCACTTAACCTCATTAGATAATTCTAACATATACAATGCGCATTCATAATCCACCCGGAAATGTATATATGTAATATGGTCCACTCACGCACCTAGTTTCCGCTGAACATCACAAGTGAAGTAAGATAGCCTACAAATTTGGATGTCGCTTTTGGCTATGAGAACACCTCCATGAGTTACATCTCTTCGTTCGACATTGTAATCTGTAGTCGTTTTTCAACAAAGTTTATGTACACAAAATCTCGCTATGTAGGGGGGGGGGGGCATATCTCCACAAACGTAAGGTACTCCGTGTTTTAAAGTTACCTTTCAGTTACTCTCAGTTTAATTTTTCGCAAAGTATTTATAAATCAGAATTACTGTGGTTAGGTGTAAAATGTTCCTCGAGGTTACATGCAACAATACAGTTTGATATATGTATCAAAGCGTTTAGTCAGTATGTGAAAGCACAAGATGTATGGCTCCTGTTTTTAAATGTAGTAAAATTCAGCCAGTGTTGTATAGCTCCACACATAATGCAATCTTTCTACCATTTTCTCAGCAAAAATTTCAAGTACCAATCAAAAGCATGTTTTGGCAATGAATAATTATCACAGATTAAATCTGTACTATGAAAACGTTGAAGTAATGTTCAAGGCCGAGTTAATGTAAGTGTTCCAATCAATCTTGATGAAAACCTTGCATCCCCATCTGCAGAACTGACGGGCAGCCACTGTATCCGGGCTGCAACTATGTCCCCATTGGCATCTTTAATAACAGTCGGTACGTCACAGCTATTCTTGTCGGAGGAGACGGCTTCGGAATACTTATTAAGGATACGGTGTCTGTTTCCTCTCTCCCCTTTCGGATGCACCAACGGCAGCAGCAGAGTATCATGATTGCCATAACCACGACAAAGACCCAGCCACCTATCTGTGAGTAATCGAGTCCACCTGAGGAATTAGCGTCAGATTTTAATGAATTGGATGAAATGATAAAATGTTTAACTATAAAATAATGAGAATCACAAATGTTACGGTATTCTTACATCACATGCATATGACACCTAATGTTGCAATTTTTAACGACCAATACTTTCATTAAGTTGCTCATTATTCAGTATCATTTTATATATACATATATAATTTTTCAATACCATTTTATTCAATATCAATAGTTCATATTATTTTGGTCTTGATCTGTGCAATTGTCAAGTACACAGAACTTACGTCCTATTGGCAGATAAGAGCGTAGACCTATCGCAGAAGCGAAAATTAAGTAACGACTTTTTCAGTTTTTATGAAGGCTGTTTGATGATCGTTTGCAGTTAAATAGCTTCAATGTGTACGTGATTAAATGTGAATAATGCAAAAAATGCTTATTTGAATTCAAAAATAGTTCCACAAGAGTGAAAACATGTTGTTGTCATGTACTTGTAATTTGAAATTCATTACAGCCATGCATTGTGTCTTCGATCGTCACAACCATTACGCATTTTGTGATATTCGTGATTTCAGTTAGTGGAACCTTAAAGAAGCATGTATGGAGGAGTAAGTAGGAGCGACATTGTTTTCAGATCCCGGGAGGTGCAGTGGCAGATGGACTTGGTGGCACTTTAGTCTGAAATAACGCTACAAATTATATCGAATTCCCGACGTGTCAGGACCTTCCTTTTGGTGTATCGACGGCGGAGACTATGTTTCATTGTGTGTGGTGAACTCATTATATAGTTTGGAGTATATGGTGGTGAGGGCGGGTGACAGCGGCTGCTTCCGCTGGTCGGGTGAAGTCTTGCCCAGGTGGGCGATCATCTGCACGAGAATCGTATATCATATATATATATATATATATATATATATATATATATATATATATATATATATATATATATATATATATATATATATATATATATATATATATATATATATATATATATATATATATATATATATATATATATATAGATTTAAGATCTTCAAAACAAAATACATGTTACAAAGCAAACACAGAAACCAAATGACATGTACCACCTTCAGTCGGAGTATAGCACCTGACGAGTGATGTTAAAAGTGATTTCTAGCGGTTAATAATGCCTAGTTAGTTCGATTCATTCCTAATTCTATAATGCTCTGTTTACATCGAGTACTTTATCTGGAATATCGTGCGTTTTATTGAATATCTTGTTGTATGTAGACCCATACTACAAAAGCAAGCACTACACTAGACACGGTAAACAGGGAAGCAGTCCACGATCTAGCATATGTAACGCAGAGTACTGTATCTCATGTATCGGCAGTAAAACCCAACTAGTAAAGTACTGAATACAATGAATAAAAACCTTCGGCTGCAAACACGATCAGGGAAATCAGAGAAGCTGTGCTAAGAAGCAGAGCAGCATCAAAAAGAAAGAAAGAAACGGAAATGAAAAGAAAGTCTAGGAGAACAAGACACACAAGAAAAGAGAAACACGAAAGACCCCAGAGCAGGACCAATAAATAAATATACAATGGTATAAGAATACGGTTGACAGCTCCGAGACAGTGCTCGATTCTTATACGAAGAGCTATTATGTTAATAATAAGGATGGAGCTTTCAAATGAGGCAGACAGTTTCGTACATAGTGTGTTCATCAGTGCCTAGGGTAAGACTGCGTATACCAACATTGTGTTCCAAGTCACTGCACCGGGCGGTGGCTGTTTTGGTATCTACATTTTGTCATTATTTCGTTTCTCTCGTTAAGGGGGCATGGTGTCGGTCTTAATAGAACAAAGTATTTTTTGGCTATGCACCGGTTGCATCGTTTTGTTGCAGGGTTTTCGTGACAGTCATGATCGTTGGCGTGTGTTGGAAATAATGATATTGAAGTAAGCCAAAAACGACCAAAAAAATTATACTTTCATCTCTAACTTAAAACGAAAACTTTTAACAAAGTATTTCGAGCGTCTATTAGACAGCTCAGTCTTCATGAGTTGAACCAAACAGCAATACAAGAGTATGGAACTAGACCTTGTCGGGGTTCATCCGAAATCCTTTTCTGTTCATCCTTTTCAAGGAGAGATCTCTATTGAGTCCTGTTGTGTGTGTGTTAAGACGTATAATCGTTTTCAACTCTCCGTCGCTTCTTTGTTGGGGTGTTTTGAAGTCTATTTTTATTTTATAATCACATAATCATGAACGCAGCAAACACCATGAAAGTAGGTGGTTGTTGTTGGACTGGCTCTTTTCAAGAAACATAATGAAGAGTAAAGAAAATGATTAGTATAGAAAAGTATGAAAAGTGTAGAAAACAGAAACATCGTGGTGTGAGTGAAACTACGTCGTACCTCTATTGTAGGTAGAGAGATGACGCGATAGTGAAATGTACGTGATATTCGTACCAATAATTATGGATGCACCCGATATTCGGTCAAGCAGTACTATCCTGCTGGCGGGAGGGAAGAATAAAATCCAGTTCCAGTTTTTGTCAAAACTCAGCAGGATTTTTGCTACATTTTGGAAACAGGGGCAGTGATTTAAGAGATAAGGTATGCGTGCCAGACCCCAAAGAGTATATACGCCTCGAGCTTGAATCAAGAGACTCGAGTCGACTAATCCATGTTTAATTTTGTACACCACTGTAATTTCCAGCTTTTGAAAGGTTTCTGTAATTCAATTCAAGTATAATGTTGTAAGTCTGTTCTGAATTTTTTTTTTTGTAGTGTCACCTATAGAATGGCTGCAAAGTGTGCTGTGCAGCAACTTGTCCACAAGATTGTACCCATTGGTACTTAGAATGTTAGCATACAACAGGAATGGAACTTTGGACTTTGTTTTGGTTACTGATGACATGGGTACATTAAAGGAGAGGGAAAGCCTGTGAATATTATTTATCAAAATGAAGCGGAAGTGTTTGAGAAACATCTTCCCAACGTTTCATTTAGGGATATTCTTCTCTCTTCAAGTTACACACTTTTGAAATTCACAGAAGGACGCTGCCATTTTTGCCGAAGTTGAATGTAAGCCAACTTGACCAAGTCGAATTATGACGTCAGATACCACTGATAGCAGAAATCGTAATGTATTTCTTTGTTTCCGTTACCTATAATTTTTATAAATCTGCACACCCTTGTGCACATTTGGCGTTGAATTGGTAAGGTGTATCATCCAATAATCAAATCATTAATACTCTGATTTGAATCTATGCATAAATGCTAAAAATATATATATTTTACAATGAAAAATTTAAATTGCAATATAATGGAAAGTAAATCATGTATTTAAATGAAATTTGGTGATGGTGTCCACCAAATGTTAGTCTCTCATTTATTATTGTCAAAATTCCTGACTTTCCCTTGTCCTTTAATTGAAGCATGGGTAAGTTTGTACCCAGTCCATAATTCATTGCACAATCAAGATGTAGCATTTATAATCATAATCATTCCAGTTTTCAAAAGCATGGTAAAAATCAGGTCCGACCCGATAAAATCTGAGCCTGATTTCAAATAAGATCTGGGGAAATTTGGTCCCGGACAGGGTTTTGGATTTCTCTTTTACAAAAATAAAAAAATCAGATTTTTTTCATGTAAATCGTTTTTTTTTATTTTTTAAAATCACATTTTAGTTTGGTGGCTTCGACCCCATTGTTGCTAAATTTATCTTGCATGCATGCATACTCACCCCTACATTACATTCAGAATACTTCACAGGCTCATTAAACCTAGGATGTGGTGCCTCAATCCAGCATTTTCCGAACGCAGGATCCTGCGTCCTTGACACATGTTTACACCAAGGGACGCGAATTCCTCCAACTACTTGCCTCCGAGGAACGCAACTTTATAATAGTAGCTATCTTGCTTCAGAGGTTAGGTTTTAGGTTTCTATAACTTTATTTCAATCTCAAATAGACAGTATAATACACCATACATTCAGTATATACAAAATTGAAGGAGATTGAGGAGTACACAGTGTTAATAGTACACAAGGGCGGTACCTGGTGAGCTAGCTGGAGTTTTGTAATAGCTCTATTCTTAGATAGGCTAGCTAGGCAGGACGACCACAACGCTAAAAATAACAAAAGACAGAAGTTGGGGTGAAAAGGTAATAAATGTGCTCCAAAACAGACGATAGATGGAATGAGAGTGTTGCTTTAAGATTTAATGAGGTCTATAATTTTTCGTTCAGATTTTAGATCCAGACAGTTTCAGATTACAATGTACAACTATTTCTTCATAACGCTAAAATGATAACCGTCTCTAATCAGAAACGATGTTTAGGCCCCTTACCATTCTATAAGCAGTGCCCAAAATAGGCAATGGAATTGAGAGTAAGGACCTAAGCGACGTTTACCTACTGTAGGCTCGTCGATGATTTATAATGCCAGTTGATTAACTTTAGGCAAACAAGTTCAGAGGATCGGTCAGGCAGTGAAAGAGTTGACAAACAGGAGACATCTTCAGATCAGCGGACTGAAGTGAATCCTCCACTTTCTTTTTCGGTTGTAAAATTATACACTGGGGCGACATTTACATTGGGGCGACATTTTCTTGTCGGCCTAATTTTTGGGTCTTTATATGAGCCCCTTTCGGTCTACTTTTTAAGCAAAGTTATACTAGCTATAGCAAGAACATGTCGTCTTCTTTATTGCGTCTTTGTATGGGCGACTTATACATAACCTACGGTACATAGATATGTATCTGCAAAAGGGCTATATATGTGTGTGCCTTAGAGATGCGAAACAAAGTTTTTAAAAAAGTTTTTCTTATTTTATTTTCTGGATGCGTCCCTGGTAAATCTTATTTGGTAGAATCAAAAGTTAGGCGTGCGAAGTAACCAGCGAACTTCTGACTCATATCACCTCATTACGTAGCTATGGCATGATAACGTCTTCGCAAGTCCCAGTTAAAAGTCAATATGAAATATACTTTAACAAAAACCGTGGTAGAATCTTATGTAATAACTTTGCAATCAACTAACCAATAACTTTGGTTGTATGTTTTTTTTTCTTTGGTATACAAAGTCATACACAAAGTCAGCAGCTCAAACAATAGCAGGCGAGTGAATGAGTAAACGAACAAGGAACATGATTCAACAACAAACCTGCCATCTTCAGGATTCTTGCAACATCAGGTTTGTATGTTTCTTGCACGGCTCCGCAAATTGTCCAGCGACTGGGGGACATATATTGTGATACGTCTATAAAGGGACACGAGGCGGGTGTCCCGAATTTTTAACTGGGGCGAAGGGGGATATTATGATATTGTAAGATCAGGACTATCTAACCATCGGTTGGCGTGGAGCTTTCAAGAAATTTTGGGTTAACAACCTGCACTTCCAGGTGTCCTTAAGCTGCATGTGCTTTACCTTGAAATAGCGATCAATTTCTCATATAATAAGAACAACATTAATAAACCTTAACATAGGAATGACAACTGTAGCATAAGAACTGTAGCAATTCAAACTCAAATGCTCAAAAGAGCGAACCGGGCAATTTTTGACTGATAGGGCTACCCAGATCACCGAGAATAGCATTTCCGAACCTATTTGTTTCTGATTATTTTGGTAACTCATCCCACCCCCTGCCAAAAAGTGTAGCTTACTTCGTTTTCAAGTAAATTTATTCCTTGCTTCCTTCTGGCGGCGCCACTTGTTTCTTGGTAAGGACACGGTAACTGTTTAGACAGTCAATTTTCGAGTACTTTTTATTTAGTCTTTATGAATTACGTAAGTGTGACGTGCGAGTAGTAAGGAACCTTTTGATACTGTAGGGATTTCCGGGAAGGAAACGAAACGCACAAAGAAAATTATAACCTCGGTCACAACACCGTAGCCACTGTTTGTGGAATCAATAGGATGTTTACATAAGCAGAGAAGTATATCGTTCGTTCTGTCAATGTTTCATTACCACTTTAAAGTTATTACGATGGTTTCACATGTCGTGATACGTCTAATAAAGAAATGCTTTGAAAAAGAACAGTTCTGACTAAAACCTGTCGCGTTACCTGACACTGTATGCAGTACGTTTATGGTACACTACTTTTGCAGTAGCCCAATATGTTGTAAAGTCATATAAAGATGATAAATGCCGGCCTATCATAGTATAATATTGAAAAAATTGCATCGCATGCAACTCAAACAATATCTACCGTTATGAAAATTATGTCAACATATTCAAGCACGCACAAAATAAGTTGAAGCAAGTTAAGACGAGAGTTCTTTGTACCACATGTTATAGATGAAAAGTGTCATAGTTATGTCAGATTGTAATAAACATATGTATATTATACATATATACACTGTCAGTGGAGGGGAGTGCCCCAAAACAAAAATCCTGTATCTGTCCCTGAATGCATAAACTTGTTACCAGTGTGCATTAATCTGAAATATTACCTAAGATGTACTTTGCTTATAACTGAATATGGTAATCATTCACGATTAGGTCGTACAGAAAATATTGAGCAAGGTCAACGTCAGGTCTGGTGGCCTTTTCTGACACATTTTAGCTTGCACATTCTCCATGAAAATCTCTGGTTTGAACGTCTTGTGAAAAAAAAAAATTGGAGGGAAAGGTTGGACTGTGAGTATTTGTCTCAATCTCATTTGTCTGTTTCATACTTTAAATTGTAGGATACTCTAAGAAATCAAGAGAATCATAAGTATATAGTGCGTTCTCTGTTAGAGTGTGTACCAATTACAATAAATCAATATATCACCTACTAGGGCAATTCAATCATCAGATATGAATATGAGTTAATGATTTAACTTTGAATTTGCCTGTCAATATGTAAGTGTACCTTTTTGGTACTGTTGTATGTGTTTGTTTTATAGGGTAAGTTAATTATTTTAAGACAGAATTCGTAAGTACCAAACAGAGCTTGTGACATATGGGAATTATGTCACCCCACTGGAAAATGGTGGAGACAACACATAGAGTTGCAATCCTATATCCCTACAGCCATAATAATTCGTTCTCTCGCATCAGTTGTAGTTATCTTAATGTTAAATTGCCTACGTTACATACTTATTGATGATTGACAATGAATATAAGAAGGCAGAAGTAGGAAATGCCATGGCGCTATTTCTGCGTTAGCTCTAGGGTTCTTATGTAGAAACCAAGGCTGACTCCATGACAAATACGCTATCGTTCTCCAACTTTACCTTTGCTATTCTGATGTATACCAGTAATGTAGAAATATTTGGACGGGAACTGATTGTGCATACTGAAAACGGGCTGCATGTTGATATCTTGCATCTTTGTTACCGTGTGTTACCATTGGCTACGGGTAATCTTTCGTAAAGCACTTTGAGTTCTTTCTTTATAAGACTGGACACGTGCTGTATAAGCAAACAAGAAGTTGCCACTGGTGGCCTCACAATATTGTGAATATCCTGTGCAACTCACAAGGAAAAATATATTGTGAACAACTAATTTTTGAACTATCAATTCTTGGAAACGGATTCATGTGTCCAATGTGTGTACTTTCTTGATCACTCCGCCAGAAACAAATGTGTACTGAGAAAGACATATTAAAACAACATTGAGAAATCCAAATCCCCCGTACAGATCTAAAATTAAGAATTCGTATTAAAATCTGTCACGGTTCTCTGCGATGAAAGATGTTGTTGTTCCAAGAGGACTTATGTAGTGTATTCAATGTATGTGATGCATAAGATTCGTTGCTTGACGAAGAAAGCTTACTGTCTCTGTTGTGATCATCTTCAATCCGTCGAAAAGAATTAGCAATACTCAAACTAACATCTGGATCTGCGTCTTCCGACACACCACAAGCAAATCTGGCCCTCGATTTGGTGATTAACGAAAATAAGGCTGTGATTTCAGTTTGTAAAGCCGTTTTCTTTTTCAGAACCACTACTACGTTGAAAAAAATACTGAATAAACTCCCATTTTGTGAAACGATGAAGCGATGCATGGAACGTTTGTCCTCCAAAAGACTGAATTGATCATATCCACAACAACGTGTGAATCCTGGTCGTTAGATATTACAGATATTTCAACTGTTTCACTTTTTTCTCGACACATTTTAACGGCACATGATCACTTACCCACAAAATCAACTCTCTCTGCCTTTACAAATTTGAACATTTTGAATGGAATTCGATGAATTACTACAGTGAATAGGATTTGCCTAACCATGTAGCTTTATCAGAATGGAAATATTCCCTGACTGTTTTCCTAACCTATTTTGTAATCATGAGGCAATGTACATGAAACTGAAAAAAATACTGCCATTAAAGTTATCGTCGAGATAAAAAGGTTTGTGTACCTTTACTTTATCTCAGTGCCAGAACAAAAATAGCACTTTGGGAAAAATTTAGGTAAATAAGGGGAAGGGAAGGAACGAAAAAGCGGAGGGGAGGGGTCGGAATAAGGAGGGTTGATTTATCTTTTACAACGTTTTCAGTCAATCGCTTGAGTCGCTCAGTGAAAGAAAAACGAAATTTCAATATCATACTGATGAGCATTTCATTGCCTCTTAAATTTTTATCAAATTTCTTCTTAACCACCTTCCATGGATTCCATTTCTGGGAAGGACGTAGTAGTAAACAGACTGGGTATAATGCAGAGTGTACTGTCTATGTGAAACCGCTCGATTGCCGTTATGAATGATTTCATTTGTTACATTTGTTTCAATTGAAATCAACTCCAACATTTCTCTAGGAGTTTTTGAGTTGATTCACAAAATTCTTGATAGTTTGTCACACTCTTACGAAAGTGGTAATTAAATTATCAAACTTACGATTCTGAACATTTTACACACAACTGGAGGAGCAAAACTGGCGTTATTATCAAAATCGTTTACCATACGGTATTAAACGAAGGCGGCCACTATTCCAAAAAAAAAAATACCCACAATTTCTCACATTTTCATCAATAGTAGACATATATACACTGCTACTGAGTCTGCTACTGAGGCATTTATATGTACTGGACTCCTTCGCACTTGTCACAAAGTATATAAAGGAAAAACAAACTTTATTTCCAGATAACATTTACTGCAACAAGAAAGGGAAAAAGAAGACTCGATAATGAAGCCATGCAAAACAACTTGTCACCGTCCAGTTCGAACGGTGGGACCTTGCGAGTGTGAGACACACGTGATAATGACTAAGACACGATAACTTTCTGAGGTGAAAGTTATACATTGACTTACAAACAAAGACCCCTTTTATTCAATTAATTAAATAAAAAATGGCTGCAAATAAGTGAGGAAAAGCAGTACTCTCATTTTTGAGGAGATGATACGAGATGCTATGTTCCATTACATCCAGAGTTTCCTCCATATATAATTCGAGAGCCCTGCAAATTATAAATGAAAGATATTTCAATGGTTTCACTGATCATGGAGCTCGAAGCAACGTTGCGTAGTCACCCACAATATTAGCATATTTTCCGATCTTCATAAATGTATGAATTTCTTCGGAGAGTACATGAACTCTATCACATGAAAGAAGAGAACTTTATTTAATTACATATTGTCTTTATCATTATTTCTACACCTTGGAATAACACGCAGGATTGAGAATAACATAAAGGATTAAAACAAAGCCTGCAAATTATCGGGACAAGTTTCCTTGAAAGCATATCCTACTACGTTAGCTGGTAAGCACGATACCCTTGTAATGTTATCAAATTCTATAAGTCCAGGAGCAAACTTTCTGTTACTTCTTATTCAGTTCACATGATATAGTTTAATAGTGCGTTGAAAGTACTGGTGTCGACATATCTTGTGCGTATTTAAGTGATCAGCTAGGAAGACCGTGTGTGTTAGGTACATACGATGACCACTGCTCACTACAGTAACTCATTGTTGGGAATATTTTGTCGACGTGAAAAAGTAAGACTATATTAAAACATGGGATGGAAATGGGAGAATGAAATTATGCCTATTTCCCCACATAACGCGATGTGATCTCAGTGATAGCCTGAGTGTCGTTAGAAAAAGAGGTGTCTGGACTCTTCCATTTTTTTTGTCACCGTTAAATCCCATTATCATCATGAATACACAATGATAGCACATCTTTCGGAGTTGATAAATTGATAAATTTCTCCTGAAATGAACTACCAGACCCGAGAATGCTACCGTACTTTTCACTTGAAAATAGCTTGCAGTAAAAACTGGAAACTTTCCAAGACAATTTGTTTCATAAGTAGTTACATTTAAATGACTTAAAAAAAGATCGAGTTTATGATATTGGCATATTCAATCAATCAGTTCATTGCCAACCTTTCGTTATCTCTAACTTTGTTCTAGTGATATGTAGATTAACTGTGTTCATACATTTAAGTCATTTTCCTTGGGGAGATCATAAAAAAAAAGTATGACCTGCATAGATACATCACAATGAAACTTAAACAGCTAACTTGAGAGTACCTTAATGACTGGGCCAAAGTTTGGAAATTCCAGTTACGTTGTAACTGAGTCATCGTTTACATAAGTCATCGTTCCCAAAACAATCTCTCGTTGAGGAAAGTCTTACTTAATGAAATCCTAAGATTAATCATAATCGAAATTCTGCCGAAGAGAAACAAAACCAGAAAGTAACGGAAATAGAAAGCACTATATACACACATTGCAGCATTCTTTGACACTTTCTCGAAATGTTCCTTATGAATTCGTATTACATTGCAAAAATTAGTGATACCTCATTTTGCAGAGAGTGAAGTAGTTGTTTAATAAATGAGTATATTGACATTAAAGATGCCACAATTATGTCCATCTATGAAACGTTTGATCAGTTAAAATTAAATACTTATTTGATGCTGGAAAGTCCACAAGGGATAAAGAGCAACTAGTGGAAAGTAGTTGTCCGACACGTTGAACCATCACGTTGAACCATCATCAGACGACAGACGCTGCAGGAAAGGACTTAGGTAAAAACTGATATCTAGGCTGGTGAGGAATGCCCAACCGTTTTGCTTATTTCTTTAACCTTACGTTTATAAAAACGTTGTTAAAGTGCCCATGTGATCGTGATTCCTGAATTTAAAGCTCATAAGCTGATAGACATAATGAAACGTAGGCAACATATAGTGGTGGTAATGTCGAAACATGGTGTTGGTCAAGACTGATATATTACTTGCTCGAAATTATTGCATAATAAGACAAAAAGCAGGCTCATGCTTTTCTATGGCCCTACGAGATTGAAAATGATACAACGAATTAAAAGCAATATCAAAGGCCTAATGAACCTGTGGCGTCTAACTTTATCAACAGAAAGGCTGACATATCATGATGCCATCGCTGACATATTTAATTACAAACTATAGTATGTAATTGTAAACTCAATTGCTTAGAAATCGTCTCTGAGCAAGGTCTATTCCAAGAAGGTACCGTTAAGTTCTCTGCAACAATTTCTTTTATACATGATGCAATCGTGTGTACTGGGAAATAAATGTAAATAACCAAGCATGCAATACACTATCACTTCCCATGTTTACTTCAGCAGTTCGTGTTTACACGTACAACTCGCAAAGGCCCCAATCACCAATAGCACAGTTCACTATTACAGTTATCATTTTGCTGTGGGTATATGTATCTGTGTATATGTCTCATTCCAGATGTGTTTTATTCACTCCGTAACTTGCCCTTAGCTAGTGCTAAGTTTTATATCAGTCATCGGAATTGTTGTGGATAGAAGTGCTGAATAGTCAAAACTATTGAATAAGATGTACAGTCACTGAAATAAACAAAAAGAACATTAGTTTAAACACCTAACCAATTAAAGGGCCACTGATTTATTAAGTTGCAGTTGAATACCACAAGGGGTTTACAGTGGGTTGCAATTTAAGTGTCACAATTGGCCTTTAAAACACTCCGATGGAGTACAGTTAATATCTTCTCACTGTACACTACGTACTGAGACATTTCAATTCCGTGACCATTTGGAACTTCAAATCTTGATGTTACTGAAGATTTGCACCAACGCATATGAAGTGCAATGAACCTACATATGTCGCTGTATGGAAAGTCATTATTCCGTGCAAAAAGAGTTTACTGTTTTGCCATATCTAGTTGGAATATGTGAATGCGGAACTGCCCTGCACTAATTGTTCAGTGTGTGCGTGTATTCGCATCATGTCGAGAGATGTTTATGTTTGTTTATATATAGTTGCGATGTTTATAAACTGATAATGGCTATTCATTTTTAGCGTTCTTTGTTCAAAGATTGCGATGCTGACCTGGGTTCTTCCCTCTGTTATGACTATTTCAGATATTATGTCACACGAACGTAAATGTTTTCATTTCAGAAAGAATAGTGGTTTTGCAGACAAAGGCATGAACTTGTGTTCATACTGTGTTGGGATGAAATATTCAATAAAGTGCGTTATAGGGATTTCCCTTCTTTTTTAAATTAAGTTCAAATAGTTTGTCGTGATTCAAAAAAAAGAAAAGAAAAAAAGAAAGACATATCAATTATACAACTAGACAAACTGTGATACTGAATAATTTTCACAATGGTTAAGTATTAAACATCACTGACATTCACCGCCCAGTGACCTTATGCCTATACTAAATTTCAAAGTTTGTCAATGTCATTTGATCATTGCCATTTCATTACCTGCTAAAAGTTTGAAAGAATGATAATGATCTCAGATTCTCGTCTAGCTCTGAACTTCCCCCTTAACAGGGTCATGAATCAGCGAATCATGAATATAGACAGGAATATGGACAGATTCACGTCCCACAATACAAGTAAAACAGTTAGTACCCTGTTTACAGGTCTTTTTTCTAGGCGGGCGAAAAAATTCAATTGATCACACTAGTCTATGATCAAAACCCTGCAATTGCAATCCCTTGACTTATTTAAGGGCAACAACAATGAGGAGCTATACACAAAACCAGTTTTTGGGGTCTATATTACATTAAGTATACCTTTACAGTCTTACCCTTAACCCCTATTATTTTAAATATGAATATGTATGACATAGCTATACACACTCCATGTGCACACGTAACAGCAGACAAACTGCTCTGCTGACTTAAGATGCCATTAAAGGTTGTAATTTAATCTGATATACGTTCTATTGTAAGGGGCCGGCTCATCCCTTTGATTTTTGGAGGAGGTTGTCCAAACGAGTAGTATTTTCTAGGACAAATTGAGCACTTTTCTCACAAGAGCGCCATATCGTTTTTTCTTTGAGGCATGTGGGTAATACCCTCTATACCCCTAGTTATATGCTAAAACGTTTCCATATTCCTTTTTCAAAGCAGTCATAAAAAAGTCACACCAATTCAGTAGTACCTGTTTTTGAGTGAGTATAGTCGATCTTTCAATTTAAATTTACACTCAAAAGAGTAAGTTGGTATTAAAAGAGCTACGACGGTTTTCCTTTAATAAATGACGTATCTTCTTTTGAATTCCATAACTGAGACTCCATATATTTGACGGAACGTGCTTTGCCTCCCGATGGACTCGGGTATCATGAATAACATAAATATCACCCCAAATAGTAGCTAGAATTGCAAATATTAGGTTTACAGTGCACAGTGAAATCCAAAATGTATATTAGCCTAAGCTTGAACACTTGTTTTAAGCAACCCAATCAAAAACAAAGTTAATGAATAATCTGCACAAAATTACGCTAATTTGTTGTTTCAGTTGATTCAACTTGTTTTGTTAAGTATTTATGAATCTATTAATTACAAAGGTTAGTCTAAAAATGTTTCTAAGAATTGCATGCATTAGTACCATTTTATAGATGTACCAAAGCCGTGAATTAATGTATGAAAATACGAAATGTATGTCTTTTTCATTTTAATTTTTTTTTATGTCAGTGAAGTATACCTCCAGTGGTTTTCATCTTTGTAAACGTAATCCATATTATGAAAACGTCGCAGTGAGATTGAAGTCAGCCTGTTCTATGTCTCCTTTAACATCTCGACGAAATAGTCCTGCATCCCCATCTAGCGGACCATTTAGACAACGGCAGCCACTCGTTGTACACGGGCTGCGACTACATCGCCATTGGAATCTTTAAGAATAGTGGTAGTTTGGGCCACCGCTATTCTTGTCGGAGGAGGAGACGGACGGCGACGGCGTATCAACGCGATAGTGGTTGGCCCTCGAACTGTAACCGATCTCAAAATCTTTCGGATACAAATAAAGCAGCAGGCAATTATCACAATCACCACAAACAAGGCAATGGCCCAGTGAGATATCTGTGAGTCGTCCAATGTACGTGGAGGATCAGTGTCGTATTTTCCAATATGCGTAAAAGACTCTGGCAATTTAAAACAAGAAGATGGTAAAGTTATAGCTCAAAAGAGAAGAAGTAAGCAGAGAATTTACAATTATGTATTTTGGTGAGGGAGAAACAACATTTATAATGCGTTTATTCAGGTAAGAATCACAAACGTAATATTCCATCAAAGTAAAAGAAATTTAATGTGGAGACTTTTACTGATCAGTACCGATGGTTTACCGTTCAATATCCTTGCGTGTGTCTGTGCAATAGTCATTTATAGACTGAGAATACCCATATTGACAACGAGGTCTTTAAGAGTTTATCAAACCACTTTAGAACTGAATCTCGTATATGAAGTCAAAGGTTTCAAATATAACAGAAACATTCAAAGATGTAGAAAACATAAATCATGTAAATGTAACAGTCTGAAGATTATTGTAATATTCAAGACCTGCCATTGAGCTGTTAAGTTCACGTAGAGGATCAGTGACGTAATTCCCAACTTGCGTAGAGGATTCTGCAATAGCACCTTGAATAAGAAAAGAATTAAAGCAAAGAATTGACAATACTGTTTTTTAATGAGCTGGGGAAAATAACATTTACCATACGTTCAGTACGACAATAATCATAAATGTAATGTTACATTAAAGATAAAAGAAAATCTAATGTGGCGACTTTTACAGACTTATCAATGCTCATAGTTGACTGGGTCACTTTCTTCAGTGCGTCTGTGCAATTGTTCATCATGAACTTAGAAGGTACATGTAGAAAAGGACGCCTTTATGAAGTATGACAACACTTTTGAAATTGAAGCTCGTAAATAGTCAAGGTTCCAACAAATGTAACAGTAACATCTCAAAAATTATACGGAAAAATCAAGTATATGTTATATTCTGAAGATTATTTTAATGTTCCAAACCTGTCGTTGAGCCTGGCAAATCAGCAACGTAATTTCCAATTTGGGTAAACGATTCCGCAGTGGTAACTTGAAACAAGAAGATAAGAAGGTGTCTCATAAGAGAGGAATTACGCAAAGACTTGTTTAGCGCTTAGACCGTGGGCTGAGAGCTAAAACTCTGGTTTCGTTCCGACATTACATTTACTTCACGAATTCTATTCAAAAATTGGGCTAAAATGCAGAGAGACGGAACATATCACCTTCCCATGTGATCGCGATGAACTTTTTTTTTGGTACAGTCAATTGAATACGAGCGTTTTGTTCGGTTGTAAATTTAAGGAGTTCCAAGTTACTGCTCGGTGATCACAGCCAATCAGTACCTGAGAATCGTGTGACATGTAATAAAAAAAACATTCGGGGACGCTTGAGAAATATTAAGAACTGTGTCCAAGTTGGTCGCGGAGTGAAAAAGTAAAAGCGAAGAAAGACTAAAAAGATCCTAATATTGCTGAGGATGGACCTTTCAGAATGGAACAGATTTCTAGTTAGACTTCCAAACTCCTAAAACGAGCAGACTATTGGAAGCAGTTTTCAGACAAAAACTCAGAGATAGCCAGAAGGATTCAGTAATGGTAAAATTGATAGTGACCAGTCACCGTAGTGCACTTACAGATACTACTGTTCATTAGGGTGTAGCAGATACGTACATATATAGAACTATATAGACAATTATGATTGAAGATGAATGTTTGAAAATGAGGGGATTTCTAGGTGGTATAGACATTTCGTCAGCTGTTTGAAGTGCTAAGCTACTGGGTTTGCCTGACCAAAACAACACTGTCATACAGTTTCTAAGTCTGAAGTTACAACTCGTTGCTACAGCAGTTATCATGCTTTGAAGAAAGGACAGTTGTATAGGCCTAGACCGAGAGAATGACGTGCTGTTACTCCGCTATGATATTTATGTCTGATTCATGTCTGACTATGGACTAAGATCCAGCTGGTCATTCATTGTCCTACATTACGTGATATACTGTCCTCTGTCCTTGATAGTTTGATACCACTCAATTCATTTCTAAAGTCTTTACGACCAGGGCATAAAAAGAATTCCAAACTTCACACAATGACAAACGTTAACAAGGTCTTACTATTGCTGGATAGTATGGACTACTGTATGGTACGATACCAACATAAGCCTCTGATGACTTGCACAGTATCTGTATGACTTCAGTGCAATAATTGTATGATACATAACTGCAAATCCAATTCGTTGGGGAGGGAAGGAAAATGCACGTGAAAACTGTATAATCTATTGTCTTGTTAGAGGACAAAGGAATATATAAGACATCTTTTTAAAATAAAAAGTTCAAGTTCAGAATTTCTAGTAATTCATCTAAATGCTGCAGTTGTGAACACAGTGTATGCACAGGTTTATTTACAGAATTCTCCTTTGCATTACCTTCACTATATGTGATCGTAAAGGTATCTGGAAAATTACGATTTGGTCATGATACGTAAGACCAAAAACATTCAGAGTAATCACTAATGTTTTCGAGGATTGAGCACTTGAGTATAAAGTTTAATGTTTACTGTAATCAAGATGGGTGGTTTTATTCACTGCCTCACTCCAACAGCATATTATGCAGTTTGTTACTACAGATGCTCCTTTTTGTGACCTTGAAGATTGAATGCTGCATCACTGCTTCTAGCTTGGTGTTTGAATCTTGCTTTCTATAGTTTCATACCCTCTGCGTATATCTATTGGGTCCAGTGGGCTCACGTAGAACTTTCAAGTCATCAGGAAGAAGACAGTTCATCGACAGTGTGCATCGTCTGCCTTCAGGACAAGTAACTGAATGCAGGACGGTATCATTAAGAAGGGATTTAGGAGAGACTTAAGTGACTCTGAATGCTGAAAGACTCTTGTTGCAGGTTACCTGCTGCAAGCAATAGAACAGCAGAACAATGAAAAACTGCTCCTCCCCATTCGAGAGGTAAAACATTAGTTGTGTCCATGTTGTTCTATCGAAAAAAAAAAATCGGCAATATTCATTTTAAATTTAATTAAAAATGTCTGATTTTTTGAAGGTCTGGAGGAAGGGGCGGGTATTGTTATGTGGTCGTATGGTATTCTAGTATTGCATATCTAGTGCAGTATTGCAAATGTTATTCAATTTAAAAACTGGTATGGAAATTAAATTATTTAACATCAATCTACTTTTTCAATGAAGATGTAAACTTTCATAATTATCAAAGTTTCAGTTCAGTACATTTTGTCACCAGAGGTAAGGATTAAATATGAGATGGTTCGCCGTCATTCTTATTTATTGGGATATAATATTCAGTGTCTCAAGTGTCTTTAAAGCTCAGTTTGTGGAAGGATTAGCATTTTATGTAATAGTACATATGTGTTTGCATATCTATATAGTACACGACTGCAGCCAGATGTGCACCCACCCTGTTCGTACTTCAATAAGCACCTACACTAATTCACTTCCCCATTAACACCTACAAAAGAGTAGCCTATAGTGAAAATTTAAGAAATGAAAATGAAAATTTTGGCACTATTGAGGCGATAAGTGGTCTTCTATCGTTCACCAGCACCCCTTTTCAGCGAACGAAAATCAGTTCTAGAGCTCTTTTCGAGCTTCGGCCCACGGGTTAACTCAGTTGTCGTAAATTGTAATGAAGTTAAAGTAATAACAACATTACTAATAAATATAATATGAGGAGAATCGGGAATGTAACCTTACATCACATGTCAAAGTAATGAATGTAACCACTGATCGTCCATTTGTCGCCCACCCCCAGTATCACAAGTTTCATATTGTTTTTTATATTGCTTTCGTAAGTACAGTTGCCCTTTACAGCCTGGACGAAAGAGGCCCATATAATGCCAACAGGACTTTAAATATTCAAAACAAATAACTTAAAACTTAAGTATATTAAGAGAATTTATCATGATAAATCGAAAGTGTTCTGCAAATTATACTGTTAAATCTCGAGTACGGTATTGGAAAACATAAATCATGCTAATGTTATAGTTTCAAGACTATTGTCATACTCCAAACCTGTCTGTGAGCTATCTAGTCTATCTAAGGAATCTTCGTAGTTTCCAGTGTTCGAGAAAACGGTCCAGTCCGGTGCCAGTGAGCTGCCAAGCTCACCTGGTAGATCAGTGTAATTTCCAATTTGTGAAAATGACTCTGCAATGGCAATTTAAATCAGCAACACCACAAGAAAATATCTCAGCAGAAAAGAAACCCTAGCAAAGACTTTTTTTAATCAAATGTGTTTAAATATCGTTTCTCGCAAAATTAATCAAAAGTTGAGATGTGGCATGGGATCAAATGAGTTTAATGTCAACATTTAACTGAAAGGGATTGACCACTGTAGACGATAGTATAGTACCTTGCATTATGGAATATCTGTAATGTCACAGAGACACAAGGATTGAATATTCTTTGTATTCCTTTTTAATCTTGACTGCTGGAAAAGAAACAGTACTGTAGTTGATGTGACCTTGATTTTCAAAACGTCTTAAAGTAAATATTATAGTCAAACCTAAAAATTTCACTGGTGTCAAATCAAAGTTAAATTTCAGAGCAGATAAGACTTCTTGCAGTAATTTGTGAAAGGGTATTTTTAAGATGAGGTAGAGTACCTCTTTGCTAATTTCATATCATTGACATATCATCTGTTCCGTGACAACCTCCCCCCGTTAGAGACTGTCCTAAATATACATTTCATGAAAAAATATTCTCCTAATGAAAGCAAATCATACTTTCATTAGAGAGCATCGTATCTTCAATCGCCACAAATCAACAAACAGTATAGATAATCTTGATTACAGGGAATGGATAAACAAATACAGTTACGTGGACTGATTCACAAACTGTGCATAAACAGTCTGAGGAAACCGATCAGTGTTATTGTAAATAAAATGGAAGGAGTGAAGTGGGCGTGGGCGTGGGCGGGTAATGAATAAATTGATATGTGATTTGAGAAGAAATTATGTGTTTACTTGCAAAACTGCAGTCCATTCAAAAGACCACTGTACTCTCTACAGTACTCGAATGAGGGCATTTTACGGTAGTCATTGACTAGGCGCTACTATGAAGCATCAAGACGTGGCACTGACGGTTGACAATATCCATGCAGTTTGGTGACCATAACTCATGACCTTGCGACCGCGCTAAAATGTTCAACATACTCTCTTTCATGCCCGATTGCACATGTATTACCTATAGACATGACACCTAATACCCCTTGCCAGGTAGCTCAAGAAAGCCTAGACATTGGATTGACACACCTGACTTACTTTACGAGAACGATGTTTAATTGACCGAGTGGAATATCAAAGCATGGGGTGATAAAGCTGGCCTAACGCGATGAGGGTTTGCAACAAGTTGAACCTTACTAAAACAATAGAAAGGTGAGGTTGGACCAAACAGCTGTTTAGTGTAGGAAATTCAGCACGTACAGCATTCTCATATCCAATGAGAATGGCGTTAATGTAAAGCTTTTCTTTTCATTAGATTGAATGATGCATTTCTGACTATGTAGTTTAATTATTATTTTTTTTACCACAATCGTATCATCTAATCTACTTCATGATCACAACCCCGGTTATCGGTATGGTCATGGTCACCCAATGCCGCGTTATCGGCCACTTTCCATGACTCAACCGAACACGAAGTTTTAGAGTAGGCAGTCACAAATGCATTTCGCGTGGTTTAGTTTGCAGAGGGAGAGGGGTTGTTGATGAATAAAGGTTACGTTCAGATGCTATGTATGAACTGAGTTGTATTTACTACGTTATTTAGTTACTGGTTGTATCATATATTACTTCTAAACATACATCGTCGTGGCCAATTAAGGAACCAGAAATTATTTTCTTAACTAAGATCTACTTTTGTCTGCAGAAATCCAGGATACAGCAATTGCCACATATCGAGCATGGATAACTTTCCATCAACTGTTTTTCGAGTAACTCCACGTAAATCGTGCGATAAATGCGTATCAAAAAGCCACAACTTTCCCAGGTCCATAGGTGGTCACATGTGATTCATGTTTTTATGCATAAAGTAAGCTTGGGAAGTGTTGACTGTATAAAAGTAAGTATTACATGTTGTCCTTCTCCGTATGCAAAACCATTACAGCAATCCACACGAAGACGACGGAATATCAGATGTTTAGTACTATGTAAAAGATTTGAGTAAAAAAACATACCCGCATCCATCTTCGGGATCCCAGTAGTATCTCTCTTGTATCTTTCCTGTTAAAGACGCAATGAATGTTTACGAGATTTTGCTTTCAATAACTTCAGGATCTCCAATGATACTTTGTAATTGTATTTAGTCTTCCTTCAAGAAAAAGTATTTGTGAGGAAATAATGTAAAGGAGAAGGGAGAAATATAGAACAAACATACACATACAAAGACAAACTGTGACTTCGTCGACACACTGTAAACTCTTTGCCTCGAAACAATTACAACTTTACCTAGGTAAAACAGTACATGTCATACAAGAATAATGTGTTGTAGCATGTTCTTCCTCAATGTTCTTTCACTGTCTTGAGTAAATCCTTGTAAAGTTAATTAAGTACGCAACTACGGTATTGTTTAATTGCAGGGAAAAGGACTTTGCAGACTGCTTTATTTCCTCTTTGGAATGAAGCTGTGTTTATTTATTCAATTTGTGTCAAGTAAACAAAAAAAATGAAGCAAGACAGTCATTTCATAATACCGCCACTAGAACAAGACACAACAAAAATCAGAGATGTATGGTTAATTCTCTCTAGCAATGAATTAAGTACGGTCACATTTTTGGTACGCAATAGAAGCTGATACGGGACGTGACCTGACATATTTAATCTAAAAAATAAAACTGTGCATGAAACCAAAATAAATAGCTAACTCTGGATTCTTAAAGCACAATTGTCTTAAAAAAATCGGGAATGTGATTTGGTTCGAATCTTTGTGCAGACTATGTCGATATCTGGCTAAGAGCAACACTGAGAGAGCGTTTAAACATGTTTATGAAGTGGACTGGATGGCTGAAGCAAATACACCAGGTGTGAGAATTACAGGATCTTTAAAACTAGTCTAAACTTTGAACTCTATCTAAATGTTGACTACTTTATGAGTGGGATACTTTAGGGATAATCCTAATAGATTTTTCAGTGCCGTTGTTTTACCAAAGGAAGAAAGGTATTACTTAACCTGTAGTTCAGAAGACGATCAACAATTATTTTCATGGAAGAGCTTTTTCAACTTAAAAGTAGAAATAGAAGGACCTTGTTTAATTTGATTAGTCTAAGTTTTGCAAGATAATCATGGATAAATTTACAACTTAGATTTATCTTCTAGTTATGTTATCACATAGGACTGGTGTCTGTTTTTTTGTTTTAGTAAATGTCAGGTTGGTGTTATATTTCTGTAAACTTTCTTGCTTTTACTCTCTTTGCTGTGATTTTTCCATGCAATTTATATTGAAATCAGGAGGAAAGTAGACTAATGTAACAAAGTGAACAATGGACTATGGACTGTTTGCTTAGATGAGGTTTTTTTTCCAGCTGATGTGTAGACTTTCTTTCATCCGAAGTTGAAGCATAGTGGGAGCCAATTCAATAATTGAAAGAATTATCATGCAACTTAGGGATTTGCTGTCATGTTTGTACATATGTGACTTCTTGTCAGATCTAAGACGCTCTGAAATCAGTGTGGCCAAGCGTCTTTTGGGGAAATTTCCCCTACAAAATAAGCATCACAACTTGTGCAACTGAATTCGTAGGCTACACGAGATCTAAGACTGAAATGATTTTTGTCCTTTGCAGCAAACATATCACCTAATTTGAATCAGGCAAAACGTAGCTGAACATCCAGGTTTTTTTTTGCAATCAGATTAATTGTCGAACTTTGTCTTATATATCACTAGATACTTAACCAAAGTAATAAAACATGCAAAACCTTAATGTCGTAAGAGACAGGTTCGTCATTGGTTGCCTCGAGACCTCCTTTTCTATTTCTATATATACAGATTTCACAAAACACGGCCCACAATTTAACTTCAACGAAATCACTGCAGAGGTTTACTTCTGAACTTACGAGACAATTGTTCGATCGTAAAATAAGTGCACAGTCACCCCAAATATACATCTTTAAGACTTTTGAACTTGTACCATTCAGGCTGTTCCTAACTAAGAGGGAATATTATAGTACTGAATGGTGGGTAATTATCTAAAAAATTACAGTTATTAAAATATTTGACCACCACATAAGTTAGCGTATACATAACCTAGTACATTTTGGCTGTGGTAAAATGCTCTAAACCAAATTAGGAATCAACTCACCTATCTCTGCGTTGGTCGTTCTCATTCCAGATGAATCGAGAGAGACTCGAGCAATCTTGATCCCATGTGTGCCTCGAAAAAGTACAATACAAAATAACCTAAGATTGATCTCACTGTCGTGACCATCGTTTGATAAATTTACTCGCATAATCGTTGAATTCAAGCTTCTTTCCTGAGAAACATTCGAACTTTCTGGAATGTTTAGGACACGCCAATCTACGTGGGCATCTTCCACATTGCTGTGGCATGTAAATATGACTACCCGGTTTTGGCACTCGTGGCCTGTCAAATCAAGACGAGTGGAAACGATAACCTTCAATTGCTCGACGATCACAAAACGACCAAAGGAACAAGTCTGGCTGTAATTTAGAATTCCCGGGAAGATCTGTTTTAATCTGCATTGGAAGATGCTGTTGTTCCAAGACGGATCTACCAGTGTAGTCAATGTATGTGATACATAAGATTCATTCCTTGACGACGAAATCTCACAGTTTCTATCGCGGCGATCATCTTCAATCCGTTGAAGAGAATTAATGATACTCAGACCAACTTTTGGATCTGCTTCTTCCGAAACACAAGTAAACTGAATCTGGTCCCCGATTTGGGCATTCATGAACATCAGGCTGTGATTATAGTTTGTAAAGCATTTTGGAGAGTCACTGCCAGGTTGAAAGAGTACTTTTAATACCAATGAGTAGGGAGTGAACGTTCGCATGTTCACGCAACGAATTACGGCATCTTGAAAATGCTCTCGACTCACCAGCAAAATAGTAAGATCATGAAAGCTATGAGTCTCATTTTGTGAAGAGATGAAATGATACATGGACTGTTTGTCCTTCAAAAGTCTAGAGTTGACCACAATGGCCTGCCGGTCATGATCATGCTCCTTATTAATTATAGATATATGAACTGTTTGGTTTATTTTCTGGACACATCGTAACGTCACATTATTACCATCCATGACATTAGCATTTTTCTCAACTTTCATAAATCTGAAAATATCGGTCGAGAATCCATAACTTACCACGGTGAATAAGAGAACCGCACTTAAGGACTCTTGATGTATGGAAATAACAGAAAGCATTTTTAAAACAAATATTGTCACTTTGCTCGATGAGAAATTTCTCGAAGAGTCTTTCAAATATAACTTGTCAGTGTAGCTCACACGATTGTCATATTCAATGGATAAATTGATTCAATTTGAAACCCATCGTAAAATGTGTTCGGTTTGATACCTCAACCTAATGATGTACCTTAACATGATGGGAAAGAAAATATTCCATGGCAATTTCCTTGACGCGTCTATGGTAATGAGACAATGTAATGAAACTAAAAATGATTGTCATTATACTTGAGTAGCATACTCTCAGAGTTAAGCTAAGGTTTCAAACTTTCCGTTACGTCCATTTATCTCATCGCCAAAGCAACAGACACATTTTGAAAATATTGAGACACAGAGGAGGGAGGGATAGTTGAATTTGTTGTGTTCATATTTCAATCGTTTATTCATCGCAATTCACTTCCCTTTCTAATTCAAATCGAATTATTACTTTGCTCCTTCCGTAGTTCTCATCTCTATGACGATCTTGAACACTAAAAGAAACACGTTAAATGTGTCTCCATTTCTTGGAATATGGTAAAGGCACACACACCCAGTCCTACATACTGTGGACACTATCATCATACGTGAAACGGTTTATATTAAATTTCGGCTGTAAATGATTTCTTTTGTTATTCCAGTTCATTGGAATTAGCACAGGCATTTTTATGTTGAATAAAGCATTGACAAACAATTGTGAATAGAGATTCATCACACCAATTTCTGTCTATCTGCTATCTTCCCCTTTTATTAATTAAACATCCTATGCTTCGTTTGTAGATTGGTGTAAAATAAAACTGAAATAGGTTGCAAAGAGCTAAGTAGATTAAAGTTGCCTAAATGACATGTAATGAAGTGTGCTGAGTGATCCTGAGTCAAATTATGTGCTGATTCGAACTGTAATATGCATAACCTTTAACGTTTATTGTCACACTTTCTTGCACGCAAAACGCATGCATGAAAATACATACACAGAAACACTTACTTTACCACAATTGATCCTGTTTAAATTTGGACGAAAAACATCTGATATAAAATACGAAGTACAATCTGAACATACTTTATTTTCAAATATACGCTAAGTGTGTGAACAGTCCATATACTTTGTAATGTGAACGGGTTAGAAGAAAAAAAAAAGTACATATATATCAAATAAAACAAAGGTAATTACTTATGTGACGTTAGGTAACTCTTTGCCAACGTTACTAGTGTACGGT
The DNA here is from genome assembly GCA_021234535.1 of Stichopus chloronotus. Classification (NCBI taxonomy): domain Eukaryota; kingdom Metazoa; phylum Echinodermata; class Holothuroidea; order Aspidochirotida; family Stichopodidae; genus Stichopus; species Stichopus chloronotus. The sequence goes on from CM037830.1 coordinate 25,208,028, forward strand.
ATACCCTTTGCACGTACTCATGTACAAAGAATAATACTATTGTGATATCAAATCAGTCTACACACTCTGCCGATGTTTCCTTGCTACTTGCAAAGAGTACTTTTTTTGCAGAGACTTATAAAAACAGAGGCTGACAACAAATGAGATGTTACTATGACTACCAATCACCTTAACCCCCCACCCTTATGTTACGAGTGACCAATACCCTATATATTGCACTAATCAAACCAAATGAGTATGTCTCCGGTATGGGTATACATTACGCGATACCTGCAGAAACTTCAAATGTCATGCAAACCAACTTGTTACAGGGCACACGTGGTAACCACTACACTATGGTAGCATGCAAAAGTACCATCGACTAGCGCTCACTTTGATTGCATAACAAATGATGAAAATGAAAGAAGTTCAGAGTTATTTTCTCTGGAGAGGACATAGGGCTTGTTCCCCTGACAATGGACACTACCACATTGAAGAACTGCTCTTAATGACACTACAGTTTATTATGGAAAACAGATGCATGGATATTATCTGACAACTAACATTGGAAGCATATTCTTCAAGAGAAGTCCTTTATTTGTAAATATGCCATGATTTAAACGTTTTCAAATTCGGTTCATTGATAAATTTCATCTTTCACTACTTGTTCCTCAGTTCATAAGTACACTGAATCTATTAGAGGTTGGCATATTTTGGTAGCTTAGACTTCCTGTTCAACTCTCATGACGTTCTGAGAAATCTCGGTATGTATCATGACGTTACAACCATGCTAAAGTGTTCAACAGACCCTCTTTCATACCCGATTACACATGTATTACCTATGGACATGACACCTAATACCCCCTTGCCAGGCAGCTCAAGAAAGCCTAGACATTGGATTGACACACCTGAATCACTTTAGGAGAACGATGTTTAATTGACCATGTGGACTATCACAGCATGAGGTGATAAAACTGACCTTAGGCGATGAAAATTTGCAACAAGTTGAACCTCAGTAGAACAAAAGAAGAGTGAGGTTGAAGTGAATCCCATTTTAATGTACGAGTAACGGCATATGAACAATAAAATTGAAAATGACCGTCATTGAATTTGAGAGTACATTCTTTCAACACTAGATTTACAGTGCAGACTTTCGGTTACGTTCACAATACCTCATTGACGTAACGATCCCCGATTTACTGAAGTAATCGTTTCTTTTAGGATTGTATAAAAACAACGTCCGAAAACATTATGGGAACCAAGAAAAAACCCTAATACAGAGATAATTTAATGATGATGGATTTGTTCTTGATCATTGAGAATAGGAAAGTTTAATCGGTACCTTGACATAACTGTATGGTCATATAGCTTGTTTGTTTTTTATACAATGTCGACATGCGTACTGTACATGTGCATGTGGAGAGGACGAGTGGTGAGTTTGCTGTTGCAATTAGACAGGAGTGTATATAATCAAAGAGTGTAAGGTACGGTATGTAGTTTTATGTACATGCTTTGTTTCTTCATACTACAATCTCCAATTGTAAGAATGTATGAGTTTCATGTATTTAAGATGTTACTGATACGATTAGAAAATTACTTCATGACCACGTTGAAACCTCATCGCCCTGTAGGGAAGACCGTGTTTGATACTGGACAAATAAAGTAAACGTGGCGCCTGGAATTTCCTTTTCGCATGTGTGATCTGGATAGTGGCCTTTCTTTCTGTTATAACCTCATTACACTGAACAAACGGTACTAGCCCACTGCACAGTCTGACCGTACTCTGGCCGGCCGTCCAGACTGAAACATATCCTAAGAATCGAAGGGCTTGACTACACGGTATATCATCACGTTTACTATAGTTAGGATCATGACTATTTTTAGCTAGTATCAGTCGCTTTACCACGACGATCTCTCTCAATGATACCAATATTGTCCACAGAGACAGGTATGGTTTATACATTCACGAGAAACACGTGTAAATTGAACACTAGTGGGGTTGAGAGAATCGATATAAGATTAAAAAAAATCTTAAGTTTGGCTACGCCACGAGTACAAATAACAAACAGACGCAAGTCAACACTTAATGAATTTAGTGCGAGCATTTTTTTTTGTGTGATTGGCGTATCCAGAAATCGATTTAGTGTGAGCGTTAAAGGGATTGTTCACCGAAGTAAATTGACATTTTTTGAAAAAATATTAAGAATAATTTCTTTCTCGTATTGGTAAATAACCATACATCATCAGAAGTTACGAATTTTTAAAGAAATATTTATGTCGAAATGGCACATTGCGTAATGGGGAACATGTAACGTCACCCAAAGCACAACTACTTGAATTTAATTTACATTTTCTTATAATCTTGATTGTCATAAAACATCACAATAGTAATTTGAACAATGTTTTACGGAAAACCTACAATACGCCGAATCTATACTTTCATTAATGTCAAATTTCAAGGTTAGATGACAGTTTCAATTTCAAAGGAAAACAAAGACCCATTGCAATAATTTGCTACTGTTACATGTCATTTAATAACCCGAAATCTTTCTTCACCAGTGAAGTCTATCTTCAAACACCAATATCTTGAATTAGGATATGCTATAGGACAATGACATAAGGACATAAGGTTTGAAATGGCTGAAGTGGAAAAATATTCTGTTTTAGTTAAGAAACCACACAGTTGTTAGTAAAATATGCCTTTAAATCGATTTACTGTCATCAAATCGATTTAATGATTGTGTAATTCGAAAATGTTTCAAAAAGTAACCACTGACGTTCAACAAAAACCTGCAGATTGGTTTCGTCGGAGTTACCACTTTCGAAGATGATGCTGGTCTACTTGGCTAAGGACATTGCAGACCATAGCAACTACACGTATAGGTGTATCATTTGCTGTAGAAAGTGTCTGAAAGTCTTTAACATATGTCATTGTTAAAATACACGTCAGGTAGATTTTAAGGCTAGGCTACTTGACAAAGAAAACACGAGAAAAGTACTGACTACAAAACTCATTACAGCTAGTTTAATAAAGGACTTGCCAAATGTGAACTGCAGCTATGTAACACGCTGTGATTGTAATTCTTTGATTTCAACCGAAGTATGAGAAACTACAGACTTACAAAAGTTACCAAAAACTTTTATATCATAGCTACCACCTCTCAGCTCATCTGTGCTTAAAGGATTGTAAGGATTCCCAAGAAGATTATTATTAGTCGACAAGTGACATTTGGAATTCGACCTGTCCAATTGACCCGTTTACAAGACCGCATGCTGTCATCATTTTTGCTAATGAAAGCAACCGAATTGACAGAAATGAGTAACGAAATACCCGATGTTACAAGTAGCATCGAATGCTTGTTTTAAGTAATAAACGACCTCTGACTTGATGAGGAGATTTTAGACAGACTGCTATCGTTTGAAGACATTCCAAACTACCATCGGCCGAAGCGTAATTTTGTCCGTTAGTACGGAAGACCATTTGTTCCAACTCACTCAACTTTTATGTTCCTTGCCGCGACACTTTTTTTTTCTTCTACCTTTACACTCCTTTGTGCGACTGTTATTCTAATTTGCGCCAAGTTATGTGTTGTTTCTTGTCTTTGGTTTCTGCAATTATTATATGCTGCAGGAGGTTAATTTGTTTGGTTGACACACATGGAAATCAGGTACATACTAATTGCAGAAATGCTATAGAGTAAATCTCAGGCACCGCTAAGTTACCCAGTTGATCTCTATACTGTCTACTTACGGTGAGTTTCAACATATACGGCTCATGCTGTGATGATCCACATGGTCAATTAAATATCGATCTCTTGAAGTAATTCAGGTGTGTCAATTCAATGTCTATGCTTTCTTAGGCTGGTGGGGGGTTAGATGTCATGCCGATAGGCAAAACATGTGCAATCCACCTTGGAAGAGTGTCAGTTGAATATTTTAGCACAGTCATAATGTCATGAAGTGTCATTTTTGGGTCTGAAAACAGCTCAGCTGTATGGGGTACACTTTTCTTTCTCCCTGTACACAATATGTTGGAAAATTAAGGTAATTTATACTCAAAAGAAAGAAAATAAACAAAGGGTTGGTATGTTAGCATAACCTGGTCTTGCTTTAACCAGCTGAATCAAATAAAGACTGAACCCTGTTGCATAAAAAATGTTAATGTACATAACATTGCAAACTAACAAGGGAAAGCACCTCTGCGGTTTTCAATGATCTTTCAGTCTATTCAATTTTCCACTTTTGTTATGAATCTAAGTTTCTGTGGTAAGACTTAAAACGTTCTTTCAAACTTTATACACCAGTGCAATTTGACATATGTATCAAAGCAGTTCGTCGATACGTCAAAGTTCAAACTGTATACCTTCTCTTTACGATCAGCCACTGATTTTATTTTTACCCATAATGCAACCTGTGATTATTTTCAGCAGACTGTTTAAGTAATATTCAGTAACTGCAAGAAGAGGTTGGTACCCGAATAGCAAGAAAAAAAAAAACTAACAACATATTAAAATCATAAAATGAAAACAAAGCGGAGACATTTTAGCCCAAATGAAAAGCCCCTTAAATCGCCTGTAAGATTTCAGCGAAATCCGCGCATCACATCTAACGGAGCATTTAGACCACAGCCGCCACGCGTTGTACACGGGCTGCCACCACATCCCCGTTGGCATTTGTGAGAACAGTCGTACGTTCGGCCACAGCTATCCTCGTCGGAGGGGGAGCTGGCCGACGGCTTATCACGGCTATTGTGGTTGGCCTTCGTTTTTGTTTAATTAATTTCTTATACTTTTGGTAGCCAACGAAGCAGCAGGCGATTATCACACTGACAATAACAATCAAGGCAATGGCCCCTCCAGATAACTCAGGGGTCCCAAGTCCGCCTGGAGGATCGGTCTCGTGGTTTCCGGGTTGCGTAAAGGATGCTGCAGTGTCAACTTACGGCAAAATGATAAAGAAAATATGATCTCAAATGAGAAGAATTATTAATCAAAGATTTCTTAAGTTCTTCAATTGGGTATTTTAAATGAATTAACAATTAGGTCTGTAATGAGTATAATGCGGTGGGAATATGCAAATGAAATCTTACATCACATGCAAACAAGATCTAACGTAGTGACACTTACTAATCAACTCTTATAGGTGATCGTGCATTTCTCCTTACTGTGATTGCATATTAGATAAGGCTTACGAGACCTTTAAGATTAATCGAATCAACTTTAAAATTAGGGCGTGTATGGGAGTATCTCATGAAAGTCGAGGGGGTTCAGCAAATTTAACAGTAAAAGATGATCTTGCTGATCTCAAGCACACCGATACACAAATCAACTAAATGTTACAGTTTAAAACCCATTTTAATTCCACACCTGTGGGTGAGCCATTCATCGCACCCGGGCGAGTTTCGTAACTTCCGGCACTCGTAAAAGCGTCTGAGGGAAAATTTAAAAGAGCAATATCATAGGAAGTTATCTCAGAATCAAAGGGCTAAGCAAAGTAGACAGAGAATGCTTGTGTTTTAATGTCATTTTTTGAATTCTCGATTGATAAAGGAAAGCGTCAAAATTAGCTTAAAGGCATCGACCATTGACGAAGATAGATGTTTCACAGAAATTATTGAAACTTTTCTTTCGTATGAGTGAAAACCACATCTCTTTGCATTTAGTTATGAATTTCAAGGCAAGGCCTTTTTTTCTTTGGAAATGGCTCATTACAGTATGGGATATTTGTGATGTCTCACAGACACAAGTTCCTGAATATCCTTTATGTCCCTTTATAATTTTGACTGTTAGAAAGTAAAAATTGCGATAGTTGAAGAGACGTGGTCTTGATTTCCACGACATTTAAAGGTAAATCTACAATATGCGCAATCTAATTTTTTTCACTGGGGTCAAATTTCAAGGTTAAATGAATAAGTACTACAATTTCAAAGAACGACAAAGACTCTTTCAACAAAATATATAATAAAGTATATAATATATATATTATAAACTACATTCCTTTGAAAAAAAAAGGTCCCCAACAGTTCACTTGCAGCTCTTTTCAAATAACCATATTTTCATTAGAAAGCTTCGTATCTCCAGTTGTCCCAAATCAATGTATAGTTTAGGAAATTACTAATCATAGGAAATCAGCAAAGTTAAGTGTAATAATTCACCTACTGTGCATAAACATTCTGAGTCTGAGGAAACGAAAGAGAGAAATCAACTAAAAAAAGAGTGTGTACAGGTCTGAATCAGTGAATTTTACCCAGGAAAGGAGTGAAAATTCACTTCAATAAAAGCGATAATTCATACGCGTGGAATGATATTTTACGCACTGAATTTTCACTCCATTCCCCGTAAAAATTTACTCTTACCACGAGCGGGTCATACACACTCTTTTTGGAATGATTTTCATTTTTTTTTAGAGAGAGTATTTGCAAACAAAAAAAATTAAGGTGCGAAAGACCAGGCGGCTATAAGACGAGGTACCTATATCCTGTGAGCTACTCTTTGTGTTTCGAGCCGTGCATTAAGTTGATATCAATTAGTTCCTTAGGACGGTGAAGGGAAAAACACATGGCATTACTTACGATTAGCATCATTAATCACGTTTCACATCCAGTAGTTACGAAAACTCATTTTCGTTTACTGGTAGAGCCTGGCTAGCACCGAATGTGTGCATACGAATAAGCACTGCTGCTAAAAGTGTGTGGTTAAAGATCGGGTGACATGCTTCCAGAAAAGAGCTCCCTTCATGCAAACGTTACAAAGTAAAACCCTGAGTGAAAATCCGTTGGAATTTTGTTTGTATCTATTACCGTTTTTGAGATATGACTTTTCAAAGTTTGAAAAAAATGCAGAACAGATGACGTGGAGTGTTGCACAGTGTCAGTTTTTCTTTTGTTAACCCTACATATTTTGCCTCTTAATTACATAATTACTGAGTTTCACATTGGTAAGTGATATCGATATTTTTGAAGGAGAAAATACATGTTTCCAAATAAAACTCTCTGGGCATATAAAATTATCAAATGACCTTGAAATAAAGGTTACATAAACAAAGGATTAACATAAGACAAATCCTACGAGTCCCTCCCGTGACGTCACAAATTTGCATATTTAGCCAATGTTTATTCATGATACAGCTGTGAGACACTAATTTGCCTGTAAATTTGTCAATTTTTGACGGATTTTGACGCAATTTGAAGCTATTTTCAACAGTTTGGATGCCTGATGCACCCAGTACCTCAAAATGTCATTTTCATGTCACCAGACCTTTAAGAACATTAAAAAACCAATTGGATAAGTAGTTACTCATTAATGAATGTATATTTGTATGTGACACATGGGTTCTCTACGTTTGGCGCCAGTGTTTGAAGGAAAACTAACAGGTTTTCAAATAATAATTTCACAAAACAAGTCAAGGCGCCACTTAAAACACTAAAATTGTTTAGGATAGACTGTAGCTTTATGATACCATTAGGCTAAGCGCCACCATTAGGTGTCAAGAAGCAAAAAAGTAATGCATGCTGTGTTGAGAGTGCAGACCACATAAACATTTAAAACTTCCTCGACCTTCGATACGGAAACGATTTGTGTGAACATTTTTGTGTAAGTTACATTATTGGTTTATCATTTGTGTTGTTAAATGTTGACTTGGCTAACTCAGACAGAATGATTTTTTAGATTGCTTATTATATTACAGTCATTAAAATGTTTGCCAGAAATACAGCCTGTTTACATTTCCGTTATGCTGGGATAAGACGACCACGTTTTAACGGCATCAGGCTCACTGTCTAGAAGGAACTTGGAATTTTTTAAAGCATTTTGCGGATTAAAACTTTGACCTGTGTCCTTTCACCTCTGACCTTATATGTTGATGGGAGCCACAACTTCAGACAATTGGTCACCTATGTAACACGTTTCATCCTCATTGGCTTTGCGGTCTATGAGGAGTTGCAGACCAAACTTTCAGAGTCAAATTTGACTTTTGACCCCTGAATTTGACCTCAAACACATACAAACATGATTTTTATATAAAATCTTGAATACCGGTCACATATGTGAAGGTTCCATGTAAATAGCCATTTTGGATTACGAAATGTAGCAAAAGTAAGATTTTCACTTATTTGACCTTTGCCACTGACCTTTGACTTCTGACCTTGAATTTTGATGGCTACACCACTTCAGACCATGGGTCACCTACCTACCAACTTTAAACCTCATCGGATTTGCGGTATAGGAGGAGTTGCGGACACAAACTTTCTAAACTGAAATTTTCTTTCGCACACGCACACACACACACAACTTTGTTTTCCTAAAATCTATTGTTTCGGTCGTCGATCCCACCCGAAAACATGGGCACCCCCCACACACACCCTGAAAGGCACGCCCACACGTCTTCACACATTTTGACCCCTTTCATAATGGGGGGTAGGGGAGGGTGGGTTTCAGGTCACCTTAAGTACCATACCAGGTTAGAACCCCATGTCTCATATGACAACCATACATAATGTTACCATGGCAACCGTTGCTCTGGTAACTGAGAGAGTCGTAATACATTTTAATGTCTCAAAGCATCTACAATATCTCATCCCGTACATTAAATATATAGCGATGAGACAATAATGTCAATATGTTGACAATAGAAGGAGTAGAACACAATAGTCGCACTAGGTTCATGTAGCTCTGACTGAGAAGTAAAGTACGATCTTGTATCAAGCACAGATGATTTTAATCAACCGTTCTTCAAATTATTGCATTATTAATCTTTAGATGAATTCTCCTAAAACAAATTACCTCCTTAATCTATAAACCTTGTTGTTCAAAAGCAAAAAAAAAAAAAAAAAAAGAGTTGGAAAACTTGGTATCATTATGAAAAAAAAGTATGTTACTAAAAGTGCCTGACTGTTAATCAAGTTTTCTTTCAACTAACTCTTTCCCTCTAAAAAACAACTATAAAAATCGTCGTTGTTACAACAGGTAGTTCCGTATGTAACGTACATAAAGAACTTACTCTTTGTTAACATATAAAGGAACCCGACCTTTGCTATCTTTCGATGTAAATATTTATTTGAATTTTAAAGGGGGTCGTCTGGCAGTTTGATTGATTTTAGATTTGACACTGTGGATAACGTGACAGTTCCCGTCAGTGGGTGAGAAAACTAACCACTAGCAATTCCTTCTTTACACTTGCTAAACAATGGGCACACAGCGAGCGGGTGTTATTGAGAGAAGTTAAGTAAGGTAAATCCTTGACTTGAGTCCATACCTATTGATACTTTATGTACATTATTTTAGTTGGAATAATTTATATTGTCATAGTATCAGGAGTCTGAATGTCTATGGGGAAGAAGTTAAGGTTGTGAAGCGTGAAGACGACACTTGTGTATTAAACAAGTATGTTGATAATTTCCGAGTTGCGTCAGGCATGATAATTAAAGTTTGACAGATCGATTTCTACTTCCTCAAGTTAAGCCTACACAACAAACCTCGACCCCCCCAAGGAAAAATATCAATTTAAATATGAGACTTATAAGGCGTTTGGATATCCACTTCAAGCGTATACAGGTCAACCCAGAGTTTTGAGCCATCCTTATCTTAGACCTGGTGGGGAAAAGGTTCTCGTCAAGTTATTTTGCGATACAGGAAGCTGATATTTCTTTCCCAACTGCTCCCTATCCCCCGTTCCATTATTTGTGTACACAAAAGTGGTATCTTTGATTTTTTTTCTTCTGGAGCGGTAACCCTGGTAAAGTACTACAACTTACAATGATTACTCCAAATAAAGAGAAAGGGGAGGTGGGGAGGAGGCTAAAAATAATTCATATTAATAATATTAATAATTCATATTTTGCACGTTCCTTGAAGTCCTCCTGAGTTACGGGATATTTGGGGAAAATAGCTGTTCTGGCCAATGGAAATGATTTGTTTGACCGGTGATTTGCCTCTTTTGACAATCATTTACCTGTCAAAGACAGCTTTCAAGTCATGTATATTATTACATGATATGAATGGTATTAAAATAAGCTTAAAAGAGAAGTCTTTGGTGTGTCGGGTAGTGCCAAGTCCAGTCCAGTCATTTGGTAATCAGTTCGGTGGAATAATCAAAACATGGAAAGAAATACGGTAACTTCCAAAAGAAAGGGATACAACTTTGGTCTTGTGAGAGATCTTTGACTTCCAAATATTTTACCTTTCATTGACTTTCTTCATGAATACAGTAAATTTTAATTTGAGAATCATCCAATCACCAGCTACTTTGAAATAATGTTAGCTATCCCTCAGTAATGAAGAAATAAATCCGTAGTAATGGTGAACCAAAACAATTATAATCACATTGTCAACTACTTACCCCATATATGCAATCTATACCCCCAAAGCAGTATACTCTTCTACTTAATATTATTTTCTTTAACCAGAGCCTGTCTTCAATGAAAAAAAAGATACTCTTTAACAATATACTGAGGAGGATTTCAATATCACATTTGAGAGCTCATTCTTTTATAATCAACGACGCAAAAATCTAGCACTCCCAATTCAGATTCTTTGATCGAAGTTCAGGCATAAAAAAAAAAAATGGCTCAATTCGAAGAAATTAGCAGACTCACGTATTTTGTTTGTTGTAAGATAAATGTCCTTGAATTCACTGGCCATTAATTTTAACGCTATGTAACAACATTTACTTTCCTGTTAGGCTTTGAACAAATACTTTTAGGAAGACATGTGGGATAATTAAACGAGGATCTTCTTCTGCAAACCTTTTACTTCCATTCGCCCTACTAATATTTTTTTTTTTCATTTAAACACTGTAGTTTATACAATAGCTTATGTTGTAATTATCTGCAACCAGCACCGTATCCACATTTTTACTATGGAACGAATGAAAGTAATTCTTTATATGCAAAACTTTATTTCGACTATTTTAAATCTACCACTTTTGCTGGTAGACGTTTCAGTGCCTTGAACCTGTGGTTCGCCTGCTCCTTTGAGTGTATTTTATCGTCAATTATTCCTTAAAAATTGTCGCATGTAGGCTTCTCACTACATGTTATTCATTGACTATTAATGCTGATTGTTTTTTATTTACATTTGAATGCTGAAAGTGCGATCCTAGTGTGATGACAATGTATATATATGTATAACTTTCAAATAGTAGTTATGAATTTATTTAATTAAGGGCGCTTTTTACCAGATCAACACTGAATAATGTGATCGTAGTTGACCCTATCGAGTGACGTAAAGTAACGCAACACAGCTACAAAATTCCTGCAGCACGATCACAAGAACACATTTTTGCGAAATCTCCACGGCACTGTAAACACAATTTGAAAAACTGTGCACTTTAGCTTAGGAAGAAGAACAGTATATATCGACGTATAAGAGTGAAAATTATATGAATTCCTCCTCGATTTGCAATGCGATGCACACATATTTTACCAATCAGAAGGATGACAGTATACCAGACATCGCTTTTTATGTACAATAACAATAACTTGATTCCAGCACAAACCTGTACTCATCTTCAGGTCTTCCAGTGATATCAGTCTTATATCCTTTACATTGACTACATGCGCCGAGAGTTGCCCTCAAATATTTGGGCAGTCAATCTGAATAACGGTACTTCCCGATGATAGTTAGTCCTCATGAAAACCTTTAACCAACGTGCTGTTGAAGCAACTGGAACGGTACATATGAGGGGGGTTCCCTGAGGAAGAAAAAGCGAACCACGTAAAAAGAGAAACCCATTACCTTGTCCACTGCAGCGTAACCACTTTGTGTGGAACAATTGGGGTGGGTGTTCTGCCTCAGTAGCTCAGTATAGGCTTACATCTTGGCGTTTTTGGCAGTATTTATGACAAAATAATGGTACCCTCCAGACTTCGACAAAAACCCCGTTTAGAGGGAAATATGTATACATGTATAAATATATTTAGTATACACAAACGTAAACATGGCATACACAGAAAACAGTTGTAACCATGTATTGATGAGCAACAAATGACTGCATCTCTTTCTGTGAGAAATTTATTTCTTGAAAATAAGGATGCTGTCCTTCCTTATTTTGAATGATCTATCAATTTACGTCCACAAATATTTGTTTTAAAAATGTTATTGTTTTCTATGTAACGAACGCCTTATTTCATTTTTACTCACCTTTGTGCCTCGAATTTAACTGCCCCTGCCACCAAACACTGTGGGATATGTCCCAGCATGTAGCTACTACGTAGGGAGTAAAAGCAGTTTATAACAGTCTGAAGTTATACCGTAATCTGTTCCGACATTCCAAAGCTCCAAACCCTCATTAGCTGCTACAAAGGCCCGTAATCATGAAGGATGAGCAACCTTTGTATGAAAGACTTTTCGCCACCAATAAATCCTAGCACAGCCATACTGATGGTTTCATTGTAATATAAAAGTGATATTAAAAGATATTTATAAGCATGTGCACTCGTACGCACTTATAGTGTCAATTTTACAAAAAATAACTAAGAATCTAGTTTTACAATATAGTAAGTTTTGTCGTCAGCCAAATGTGATTCAAGGTAACATTGGGGTTGAACAACAACGCCATGTCTCTGCTTTCACGCCAATGTTTCCTGGTTTAAAGGCGGGGGCGCAAATGCACTATGTGTTGACGCAGTCAACATTAGGAAATTGCTCTATGAAATGGCTCACACTGTGTCACTCCAAGCGCATGGAATGTTGTACTGCTCAACAAGCGAAAAAGATTTTTTTCAAATACGCTAAGACATAACTCTCGGCACACAAAAATTTTCAAAAAAAAAAAAAAAAGCAAAAAACTAAATGTCTCCTTATTATGTTGGACCACCCCTCCTGAAATGGACCTTGAAAAAAAAGAGACTTCCCGACTGCTGGATTACCGTCTTCTTTATGAAACTGTGTTGATTCTTCTTTTAATCTGTGTCTAGTCTTGCTTAGACCCTATTGATGTACTCTCACACGCACCTTGCTTCTTTTGTACAGAGTTGACTGTGACCTCTGCTGTTTCTGGCCGATTTCTACTTCAGGGTCTTGTGCATTTGGTCCCAACCATCTTAACTTTTTCTTATATTTTAGGGCTGATTTGCCTTGAAAAGGTGAAGAAACCAATCATATTTGATAACATAGTCCACGATAAAATTTTTTATGTTTTTTCATGATTTCCTCGGGGAGAACAACCATTCAGGGTGAACAGTGAACAAGCACTTCACTGTGACCGTGTGAGCGCCCCGTACACAAGCTTAGCCAATCCTCACATGATATCATACATGATAAGGTTTCATCAAAGGAACAAACGCTAACCATGACGGTATGACTCGACATGATTTCAGCACATTATGGATATTTTGTGTGGACTAGGTGACAAGCGACGGTGTTATATGAATAAAGATCGAGTGTTTTGCAGATGGTTGCGCCCCATTTTTTTGACAAATGTCCAAGACGTTTGTGTTAAACAGATCCTAGGATATGCGTAACTTGGTTGGGTACGGAGGTCGCGTTTAAAAAGATGATTGTCGATGGCGCTGTTAGAATAGCAGCGTGATGTGTCATGAAAATAAAGACGGAATCGAGGTATTCATTTAAGCAGAGCACCACTACTATCATGTGACGAAATGTGGCAAAATAGTTACATACTACCGTTAGATCGTGTACATTCTTTAAAACGTCGGGAAAAGTGCCTCGATTGAACCAGATTGATCATTTTTCATCATGTTTTCAGTTGATCATCTCTATTTTTACTTGGATGTTAAACAGCACCAATTTAAAGACCAGATTATGTGCAAATTGTAGGAGCTTTAGAGTTACCAAAAAAAAAAACACACACACACACACACACAAAACGAAGGTGTTTCAAAATTATTTGGCTCCAAAGCCTTGCCAAGGGGGTACCTCTCCAAACGTCTACCTCTCTTAGTTCAAAACCTGAACTGTCGACATAAGGGAAATTTTTAAATAGCATGATGGGATACTGACATATACATAAAACCTCGACAGCTTATACTGGGCGACGAGTAAATCCACAAAACCGCAAAATCCGCAAACTGATCACATCATTGCAAAGTCAGTGATGTTAAGATGTTTTGACTAACTCAGTACTAGTATACGTTCCATTGGCTTGTTCAAAGAAGTACACGATTTGAGTGTGTGAATGTACATTATCGTACTCTCTGATGTCCTTTCATAAATGCAAGACAATATGTACCCCTCAATCAATAGACCTGTGTGGCTCCCCCTTTAAATCATCAATTTGATAATTTGGTCTCATAATAGTATAATCAGATAATGAACTGTGAAGTGTCTGACCAGTTTTGGACATTCTATATTATTCGAAGTTAAATAGCCCACAATTCTGCACACTACCTCATGCTCAGGGTATCCTCGGTTTCTCTTCTGGTTTCTCTTAATCATCGTTACCCCCGCGCCCCATGGGAAAATCTATGACGGCCCTTTCCCATTGTGTCGCAAGTATGGAACGCCAAAGGAACAAACAGGAGTACTACTTCTAATTATGGAGAAACTACTGCCGATTAGGTAGCTACTACCACCGATTAGGCAGGTACTACTACTACTGATACGGTAGGTACTACTACTGACGAGGGAGCTACAACTACTTATTAGGCAGGTACTATTACTGGTTAGGGACGTACTACTACTGATTAGGGAGGTACTACTACCGAAATGATTTCTTATTGGTTAAGGGTTTGGGCCTAGCGTAGCCTCGGTCAGTGCCGAGATATGATGTCAGCATGGTCGGTCGTATTGCTGTTGGAATTTTACATGTTTAAATTCTAAAAGACAAACAGCGCCATCTCTCACTGTAAGTGGTCCATCCTTTTTACAACTCGCTCCCTGGGTAGATGTAGTTGACCTACTGCTGCTCAGTAGTAGTAACTCACTAATCAGTAGTATTTGCTCCCTAATCAGTAGTTGAAGCTTCCTAATCAGTAGCAGTAACTGCCTAATCAGTAGTAGTACCTCTCTGATCAGAAGTATTACCTTCCTTATTAGTAGTAGTGGCTTCCTAATCGGTAGTAGTAACTCCCTAGTCAGTAAAAGTACCTCCCTAATCAGTGGTAGTACCTTCCTAATCAGTGGTAGTACCTCCCTAATCAGTAGTAGTAGCTCACTAATCAGAGGTAGTATCTCCCTAATCAGTAGCAATGCCTCCCTAATTACTCCTGTATGGTCCTTTTGGCGTTCCATATGCAAGTCATCAAAAAGTGCAGTGCGTAGTTCGCCTGCCGGGGTATCTTCGATCATTCAAACCTGTCAGATAGTTCCCCACATTTCAAGATGGATTGACCACTCTGTTCAACATCATGCATATTTGTGTAAATAATTTATTTATGGATGAAAAACGCTAATTAAAAATAAATGGACAGCGCACCCATCCGTTTACACTCATCTAATTCTTACAGTTCCTTATATGTAAGCAACACTTAGCTCTAAGCATGAAATTTTCAATTGGTTTGTGATGAATAGTCGGTTTTACAAATTTGTCACCGATTCATAATAACAGACGTATAGTAAAGAAATCAGAAGTGGTTGCTAAGGTGTTGACAGAAAACTAACATATCCCTTTTTATGCAGTAAGTTTGGTGAAGTATTTTATTAAGTAACAGAGGATGAACTCTTCTATGCACAAGGAATTCTGCAGCGAAACAGGAAAAAAAAAACGAAAAAAAAAGGGGAATCCCTTGATGTTATCTTGATTCAATGGTACAGATTCTCTAGTCTATGACTGTAAGATTACTTGGAATTCAGTCTGCAGACAAATACAATTAAATATGTCAAAGACGGTGCTCACATAGTATTTTTCAGTTTGCACGTGTTATGAACATGTTAGCATATGCAGCACTTTGAGTTTACGATATGGTCGTTTTAATTTACTGAGACATTGCCCTGATGTCACAGTCAATCTAGCAATGCACAAACTGCAAGTCCGTCGTTTCGTTAACGTTTTTTTCCATGATATTAGTGTTTACATTGTAGAGTCGAATAAACTTTGTTTGACCCCAACCTTCGTCAAACGTCTTGCACTTATTTGAACACTTTCAGCATATAGCCTAAACTGGTGGGAAATGTAACGTTGTATCCACGTATCTAAATATCTTCACATATCAACAACATTTTTCTTCCCAAATAATTCTTTGTTCTCCCGAAGGAGAAATATTTGTAGTCGCTCTCAACGTGAGAGCAAGGGCTGATGTTCCCCTCACCTTTATTTAAACCAGTGATTCTTAACCGGAGGGGGGGGGGGGGCAGTTCCCCCTGGGGGAACTTTTGGGGTTCCAGGGGGAACTTTTTGCAGGGGCTTTAAGCCTTATTCCTTTTAGAATTTGGGAAATATTAATGTAAAAAGGGAAAAATTTGACCTTTTTCCCCCTTTTTGACCCCAATTTCCGGGTACCTTTTGAAAAATCGTAACATCCTAACCGTTCAAGTTATCATCGCATTCTTGGTGTCATTAGATTCGATTATCATTCTGTTTGTATCAGATATGTGATACTCGAATAGTGCCTTTGTTTTCTTTTTTTCCCTAACTACGAAAATTATTCTCACTGGAAATCATGTTTTTCTGATATATCTTTCCAAGGGAAAAGCCCGATCGGCTGATTGGAAAGGGGGGAACTTCAAAGAAAAAGGTTAAAAACCACTGATTTAAACAGTGAAATAAAAACAACTCTGATGACAACGTCATTACGGTGTATAGGCTACTGCATTTTTGTTGAACAACAAATCGAGTTGCATTTTTAGTAGTTTGCGCAGACTACAGAGATTTTAATGTAGGCCTATTTGACCCCTTTTGATGTAGGTCTATCTTTAGAGCCCATTTTACAATAGCGCCATTATTTATTTATTTTTTTTAAAGTAATGCTTAATGGGTTCTCCTGTAACAATTTGTGGCTTCGTGCTAGACAGTCTGCCAAGTGGCTTCAGTGAACGATTAGCTACAGTCAGCGTGGTGCCAGGAGAGGGACCCTAGGCTCATACCTACATTTTCTGAGAAGAAATATTATTTCTCCTATGTATTTAAATATCCATATCATAAGACTGGTAAATTTAAGTGCTCATTTTAACGAAGGAGGAGGTATCGAATATAGAAAATATGTAAATATAAATAAAATATATGTTTATTGACAAAATGTACTTTTTGCCAAATATATCCATATATATTGACTAAGGAGGATGAACGTTAAGGACCCTTGTCCTCTCGACCCCCCCCCCCACCAGACCATTCAGAGGGCCCCTGGACCCCATGTCTGATTTCTTAAGCTCTTAGATAACCGCAGTAATCAACAGTTCCTGCCCCTGAAAATACCCCACCTCTCTCCCCCACACATGTACACACTTCTTTCACCCTGGTCAAGCCAAGTTGCCTACAAGTGAGCATTTAACGTAAATTCCCGAAGGGCATCCACACTGTATGGTATTAATTCTTATTACTCGTGTACATGACAGGTTAGAACTATTCAGGATTTCTTTCAATGGAGACTAAGCAATTGTTAGGAGAACTAGATATTTATCATAAACACTGGTAAGCTTGTATATCATCTATACAGAACCGAAAAGAATGTTTGCTTTCCCTGGGATGTTGGCTGGACTATAGCCTAAGTGTAGCTATAGAATTTGCTCAATGAAAGGTCTCCAAAAACCTAAGCTACCACAAGGACTTGCCTCTGGCTCCCACCAGGGGAAGAGGTACCCTAAACGGACCCTGGACCCCACGTTGGCTTGCACTGTTGTCTTCTCATTGCTATTGATGAAGCAAATACAGCTAGCCCAATGATATCAACGAAAAAGATTGTGGAGCTTATTCCGAAGTTGGTCTCAACTTCAAATGTGACTGAGATAGTAGCAACCACCTTATCGTTTCCCTCTTAAACGAGTAACGATAGATTAGCTGCACAAAGCCGAAAACGATGTTGTTAGTTCTTAGACTGAATACTTGTTATTGTAGCTGAGTCGAAGAAGTTGTCACTATTGGTACGTGTTACATTGAATGCTGGAAGCTCTCTGGTCAAGAAGTAAATGCCCTACCAATGCGTCACGGCTATTACCGGTCTATATAAACTGAGACTGGGCAGGGTGGGCGGGGGTTATGGGGGTGGGGGTCGACGGTTGGGCTTTTCACTACCAAACATGAGTTGTTCGATAAAGTTGATTAAACTTTTAGTTCATCCATGTCCATTGAGTTCTAGGAATTACGAAAGAGCGTAAAGGTGAGAGGACTTCTCACTGCGCTATTAGCTCTCCATAGAGCCATGCAATACCTCCATGCTCTCTCCAACGAGTGTCCGTTTAAAGCCTAAACGGTTTTTTTACATGGTTTTTCAGCAATGTTCCTACCTGTAGAACGTATCTGCTCTCCTTAGGCCTATGGTAATTACAGCGGTAATCCTAGTCAGTGGAAGTGTTCGCATTGAACTTTATAGTATATATTGCTGAAGTTCCCAGAGGCTCTCGTAACCCCTTTGCTGCACACATATTGGATAGAATCCTAATTTAACGGCACTTTAATTTCGTTTCACTTTAAAGAATAATACGACAAAGAAATGAAATCTAAAGCGTAACAACCAAGCAGCAAAATCTCAACTTCTCGTAATTATTTTACATTCCTTCTGATTATCTTTTTCTCAAAACAATAAAAGTCAACAGATAATCCTTTCGGGAAGAAATCATTACTTTTGTTGATTATATTTGCAAGAACGACAAAACCTGCAGAAGGCAGACATACTGTGAAATTGTTACAGAGAGCCTAAATGTAGCTCAGGCAGTGTGAAATGTGATCTTGGTTGACCCAGCGCTGCCCTAAAGTTCCACAGTGATGGATCTTAATCGACGTGGATCCACAAAATCAGTGCCTTGCAACGCCCTCTATTCCCCGTGTACCGTGTAACGCCCACCTGAGGCTTCTCAGCGATCGTCAGAGAACAGTAACTACCACTTTGAGAACCACTGTTCAACCCGCTGAAAAACTCGAACTTCAAACTTGAAATCTCAGTTTGTCGCCCTAGTTATTTCATACTATCTGCATTAAACGTAGCGTGAGACAAGTTCATGATCTTCCTATGTTGTTGGTATTCCACAAGGACACTGACCTCGAGAGAATTGTTACACACTTTATGGAAGATTTATTTTTAAAATGATCGGTTTTTTTTAATATTGCCGTAATTTATCTTGTAACCAATTGAGGCATCATCACCTTTGCTATGTATACAATGACTGTTGCCGACCAAAGATGATGCCTGAGGGGGCGTCATCTAGTCATCATGCAAACTTGCCCATTAAGTAAGATAAGTGTCCAATCTTTGTGCTTCCTACCTTGAGATTCTATATGGTCACAGCTTATGCAAACTGAACCACCTTGGAACGATTGTTTGAACCAAGTGTAATAGGCTTAGACACGTGTACTGTAAATGTCACAGCTATCTAAGCTTCCCGTCTTGAAATACCATGCTTACAAGGATTTTGCTATTTGACCTTTGCTGGCCCAAAATAACCTTTAACCTTTGAACAAAAGAGCAGGTTCTAAAAATTATTGTGGTATCTCAATGTCAAATATCAGATCTGTCTGAACTTTCCTTCTCGACTGATATCTTACTTACAAGATTTCTTCTAACTGACCCCTGTTGACCCACAATAACATTTGACCTCCACCAGAAACAACAAACTAATATCAATTACGATTTATTTAATGTCACACACCTTCTCTCCATATATTAGATCCGTCAGTAACTCTTTTTGAGATATGTCCTATTTATGAGATTTCACCACTTGCATACTGCTGATCTACCTCAATGTGTAATGGTATTAATTTATAGGCGGTGACTACTGTACCTGCAATGTTTGGCTTCTTCATCTCAAATAACGTTTTGAGTCTGACGTTGTCCTTTATGTTTTCCTTAATGTGGTACACCAGCTATATGCTCAATATGAGATATGGCTAAGCTTCTCTACTGGAAATATAATGACACGTACATTCTTATCAGCACAACTTTTTCAAAATTGTGGATTTGAAACTAACATGATACCGTGTGGGCGCTCGCAAGTTAGATGTCAACCACAAAGGTAATTTCATTTGAAATTGATTTACCTGTAAACAGAGAAACAATCCTACAAACAAAAACATGATCTTGAATAGAGGATTCCAGTAGAGTAAATTTGGAGTTGTGTAGGGTTTTGTATGTAATGCATGCTTAAATCAGCAATATATAACATTTTGTTTTTTTTTCTCGTTTACAGGTACTTCCTCCAAAGTAGAAAACACACGTCGTAAGTGACAGATGAATGTCTACTGACATACGGGTAGTATTTTGTTTCAGCCCACAAACATTTCATCTCCATGGGGTTATTTTTACAATTCAGTGGTCCATACTTCCAATTCTTTATGTGAGAATCGATGAAAATTGTATCACAGTTACCACTCTGTTTTTAACGCCCTTAAAACTAACGGCAGTCCAGATAGCACAATCCCCTTCAAAGTATAATAGATGTTATCAAGAGTTAACGCTTCGATTACGTGGTAAAACTGATGCTCATTCTTATAAATATGATCAGCAATCTCCATATGATGGAGCCATAGTTGGCTGTGACTGTGACAAAGCTGCATGACAGTCACGCATTTTCTCACTGCAAATTAAAAAAATGCAATGGTCTATCCTTTTCTTGAATTTCTGCTCTTTTTCAGTTCATTTACAATTGCAGATATCCAAATCTTGCTCTTGATAAAGATTTTCCCAAACAAATATAGAGTACACTGTTTCTAAATATGTTTGTTTGTACACCCATTATTTTGTATGCAAAAAATTCATTACTTTGCCTTTGTTTGGTATTTGTGGTTCCGGTTTTGAAAGGTATTTTCAGTTGAAGGAACCTTATTGTTTGGTAGTTATTTACGTAAATCCATCGAAACTTATATTTCTATTGATTTTGATATTTCTTTGTTCAAAGAGTGTTGTTGGGCGGGGTCTATTATCGGTGATTAACCACACAGACAAGAAGGCATAGGCTATATCACAAAAAATCCTTACAAAGCTTGTTTTTGTACTATTTTGGTGTGACGGAAATTCCCATAATAACACTTTTCTTTTTAATTAAGCACAAACAGTTTGCTATGCTTTTGAAAAGCACATCTGCCGCAAGATTTAGGCAGACAGTAATAGTAAGTAATTTCAATCATAGTAAAAAGGCACTGTTCTTTCACCGCCTGGTGATTAAAATGAACTACAACGTTGTACAGTTTAATTTAATCATATAATTACCTGCTCGAGGTTTAAATATATTCCCTGAAGAAATATTCCAGTAATAGGACTTTTGTCAAAGTTTCTATATTCTAATTACTTCTTACCTCAGATAACATCTGTAAATTCAGTGAACTTGATATTACTATATGGCGAAACCAAATTTAGTGTCATCAGTTCAACCTTAAATGATTGTACATTCCCTAATGATGTATTAAACATTTATGTGCTCTATTTTTTGATAAAGATAATTATCATGAAAGAATATTTTAATTAAGGAACTATCGTCCTTTGCATCATTGAAACTTCAACTTTCACATATTATTCAAAGTTGCCCCTTGACGTCTGAGAGCGATTGAAAATAATTGACACGGAACTATACTCTCATTTTTGTGATCATTTCAGAGACAATAATAGAGACTACAATAGTAAAATGTCTGCGAAATAAAATTCAAGCGACTTTTACCTAAATTTACTTGAAACACATAAGCAAGGAGGACAGAGAAGACAATACAACTGAGCAACATATTTTGAAACTAACGGTTCATGCCTCTAATTTGACTGTGAATTAATATTACAATTAGACGTTATCCATACAAACTAACATAGACTGCTTACATAGTACAGCAAAAATAGAATGAAAGAGGACAGAATACCTTACCGTGTCCAGAAAAAAAGATTGACAAATTGCAATTTGTATTAGCGTAACCGTAACGACTTTCTCACAAGAAGTTCATCCAAATGAACTTTTATAATTTACGATTTAAGAACAAAAAAAAAAAAAATAAAGGGTTATATTTCTTTCCAAAATTATGCTCCTATGTAGTTTTCAATTTTCAATCGAGTTGTTTCCTGAAATTCACTAAATGTCAATAAACTGTCAAGTTTCCTTCACATACTAAAGACAAATGGTCACGCTAAGCGGATTCCCTTCTGTCACATACGAAGGAACATTAATTGACCATTCAATCTGGTTTTTGAAAGTTCGTGACCAGACCTTACTTTTCACATATAAATGAAAAACAGTTGATAGTTTCTTAAGTAAGTATTGTATGTGAAACTTTACAACTTATGTTAATTATAAACTTTGTCATGTGTTTGTACCTTTCAAAAACCTCACACAAACTTATCGATATCAGCTCAATGGGTCCCTCTAACTCAAAGTGTAACCAGTGAACAGATGTTTTGTCAATTAAGTAAGAAAAAAATGTTGGAAGAAACAATAAACAATTAATAACAAAAAGCGTAACACGAAAGAGTTACAGGAGCATGTTTAATGTAAGTGGAAAGTTCCAACAAGACTTTCCGAATATATAGACAAAATATGTGCGCCCCCTTTAACAGAGCATTTAGAAAAGAGCAGTCACTTGTAGTACCGTAAAAAGAAAGGCTCTATCATATGGTAAAAGTTACGTTGAACGCCAAGTTAAAGTGGTCCGATTAGTCTTCTTTTTAACATTTATAGACGAAGGCCAGGCATGATCAATTCACAGAGGATTTAGAAAGCACCAGCCACTCGTTGTACCCGGGCTGCCACTATTTCCCCATTTGCATCTGTGACAACAGTCGTACGTTCGGCCACAGCTATTCTTGTGGGAGGAGGAGACGGCTCCCGACGACTTATCACCGCGATGATGGGTGGTGACTCCTTTTTACTTGAGCACTTTCGTCGGATGTAACAACAGCACCAGCAGCAGCAGCAAATTATCATAACTGCCACAATAAACAACGAACTTCCCACAATCCAGCCAGCTGTGACATCAGGTTCATCAGGCTGGTCATAATTTCCAATGCTAGAGGAGTCTGTGTGACAATTTAAAGCAGCAACGAAATTAAGAGCATATTTTTAGAAGCAAGCAATTAAGCAAAGACTTGTTTAGTTTCCATGAAGTGGTGTGAACATAGTTTGCAACGAAATAGCTCAAGCAGTTATTTTTTTACATGTCACCATATGGTGTTTACATTGATAAAAACTCACATGGGGCATATGTCTTAGTTATGCAATGAAATCTCAAAATGCACTGACATTACTTGTAAGGCTTTGAAGCTCCGTATATTGTTTGTTTTCCTTAAAATATATATTTTATTTTTTTGGAGATATGGGATCATACATACAAAGGTAATCTTAGCCCAATATTTTTCAATCAAAAGAAATTATTAAAATATACTGGCTAAACAGTTGACCCAGACAGAAATTTGTTTCAAAAATCAATGACCTTGGGAGACGTTTTCAGTTACTTCAGTATAAAACAAAAAATCTTCCTGTTAACATAAAGGGAAGCGCCATGGTCAGCCATTAACCCAAACGCATAATTTATTTCAAAAGATAAATAACTGAAGGGTAGGCGTATCATTCTTTATTGCATAATAATGCCCCTAAAATAGTTCTCTATCTCTAAGAACAAATGAAACACAACGCTATATGTAGTTTTGACCGAATATTGTCTCCCACGCTCACTTATAAGAATAATTCGTTCGCAAAATAGTGAAAAAAAGCCCTGTATATTGTTTAGTGAATATTTGAAATTCCACTACAGTGGGTATATTACAGAAAGAAGAAATGTACTTTCACATATTTACTTAAATATGTTTTCGAATGTTCAATAATCCATACAACTACCACATATTCTATTGCTACATTTAAATATTATATTTTCCCTATCATTCGGTAGTAATAGTCATTCTATTGTCTTATGGAGGAGGTGATGTAAGTCTTAATTTCTCTTTTATTCTTTCCTAGTAATTTAGTCACACTTGCCCATGTTACGTATACATTTTAAATGTTGTGCTAATATAGTTTGCCAGAAAAATCAACAGCGACAACTGTTTCCTGCTGAGAATGTGAAACTTTTCTGATTTGCTTCACTTTTGTTTGAAAGTATGGTCTTATGTATCTTTTGTACTATTTTTCCAAATTGTTTTATTATTGTAACCCACAGCCCTTACTGTGGGCTATTCTTCCTAGAACCAAATGTCTTGGATCAGATTAGAAAGCTTTATAACATAATGACGATCGTTGCGTAGCTACAAAATCTTAATATGATCTCATCAGTCGGGTAACCATATATTTTAACTCAATGACTTCTTTTTTTGCTTGTGGTGTTTCATCTGGCTCGTAGCTCTTCTTGTCATCTTCATTTTACAAATCATTCTTTTTAATGAACGCCCTCTAAGCCGCCACTCCTCTTTCAGAACTGGGGAAGGGGGGGGGGGGTTGCTGTGGGACCGAAAAATGTCTTGTCTGCCCAAAAACTACTACGAGTAAAGTACATATTACTCAAAAAAGACATAACAGTCTATCCGCAACCACACAAAAAGAGCTTCATTTTCTTACATTTTATGCATGACGTTTCGTGTTTTGAATGCTAATGAACTGAAAGAGGTGGTTTTTCAAGCATAATATCTGAACATTTAGAAATTATCAAAAGATTACAATCATTAAAACTATTTGCTAAAACATAAAACCTTACTATTGATGGTCACATCGGCGAGCAAGGATCTGTTAAGGCAGAAATTTGGTCCTTCTTATGAAAATATTAATATCTTATTATCAAAATAGAAAGAAAATGTTATCTCCTATCCTCTGCAGGATATCAGTTTTGTGGCATTAAATTTCGTAAACGTGTCAGGTAATCGGAAAAAAGGAGACAAATCAGTTCCGTCCCCATATACACGTGCATGTCAGGACTATTTACCCTACATAAAACGATGGCAAGTTTGCGACCATAGACAACTACTCGTTTGTGTATAGGCTAGATGCAGTACATACAAAATGTATGGTGAAATCTCTGTTTCCTAATTTTTTTATTCTAGGCGTTTATGTCAATTTAACTTCGTAATGTTGGTTTTACGGAACTTTAATGTTGTTGTCTGCAATTATCGCTTAAAAAATGTCGAATGAATTCATTGAGTGACAGATACTCTCAAAGTTTGAAGACACTGATTCAAGTAACAGTTTCCGTGCGCGTGTGCCCTTGTTTTCTGGTGGGATCGAGGACCGAAACAATAGATTTTAGGTCGTCTGTAGAAAATTCAGTAGATTTCTCCTGTCCTCTCAAGATTAACAATAGACAGTCTATTGTTAAGGTTAGGGTTGAGGAAGAAAAAAAAAAAAAAAAAAAGCACAATGAGGTCCTCGGACTGAATGGAAAACAAAGTTGTATGTGTGTGTGTGTGCTTCCGGACTTGTCCAAATTGTGGTTTTTCCAGAATAGTGTGAAAAGTATATGAGTGATTAAATTTAAATTTGGAAGGTTGTGTATGATGCCAATTTGTCCGAGATGTATTAGTTGTATGGTAAATCAAGTCAAATTTGCTGATTTTCCAGAAAAAAGTCTATTTTACCCCAAAATTGCTATTTTCAGCATATCTTGAGAAGTATTTGAGCATTTAATGCAAAATTTTGCAAAAACTTACCTGAGAATGAAATATTCAAGGTATATCACTTTTGTAGCAAAGAGAGTGAAATTTGCTGATCTTTGAGAAAACAAAAGCCAACTTTGCCCCAAAATTTGTATTTCCAGCATATCTTGAGAGCTATTAGACCAATTAACTTAAAGTTTTCAAAGGACTTACCTGAAAACACATTGTTTAACATAATATTACTTTAGTGGTAAGTCCAGTGAGATTTGCTGATTTTTAGGAAAAAAGTCAATTTTAGGATCATTTTAGTCACTTTAACCTAAAAAAGAACTCCGACTGATGCACTAATGCTGGTATATCCTACCTTTTCTTGCGACCTAGCTAAGGAAGAAATGACGTACAGCCCTAGATTCAATGTTCTGACAATTAGCAAGATTTTGTAGTATTTTTGTTGTTAATTTCAAAGCGGGAAGTCGAAACCTTGTGATCAAACTTAAGACTATTGTGAGTGTATAGGAGAACTGTTTTTCTGATTTTTCCGGTAAAGGGAAAGTTGGTCAGGGCTAATGAGACATCAACGGAAGGGTGCTATTCCTATTTTGGCGAGATTTTTGTATTGTGTTGTGCATTATAAGATTTAATTATAAGCATGGGGTATCTTGAGTCGATCACCTAACTAACAATTTGATCTTGAAACTATGAACACATTATTAAAATATGCGCAACGGTAACAAAATATTCATTAATGTGTCTTTATCGTTCTTACACCTTTTGGTTATTTGTTAAAAATGAGTCAACCACTTCAGAGTACGATCTACCAAAATACTGTTATTATCAAGTTAACACATAGCAATGTCAAAAAACGATAAAGATATTGCCTCGTCTATCCAAAGTTTAAAAGAGAGTTTAATTGAAAACTTTCTGTTCCGTATTTTGGTACGATTTGAAACATGATAGTCAGCAATAATGCTGAAACATGAAAAGTTGCTGTGAGTAAAACGTTTCCAAGAAAATGAAAAAGATAACCTCAGCAAATACTTGTTTTTTGTGTTGTTTGAAGTAAATACGATGAAGACGGTGCTTACTTTGAAATGTCTTTGCGTCCACAATGTCTCACCGGAGTTTAGAGTGCATTTTGACTAAAAGCACTGATCGACTCAAGTTACACTTCGCATATAGACACTCATTGTTTACTGGGTTTACTTTTAGAGCACAATCGGTGATTGAGTTGAATTCCCTATTCAATGTGAAACAATTAAAGACTCATATTTTTTTTTGCATTCATTCATTTATTCAATCATAAATGAATAATAAAGAATGAAGCATGAATGGAAATGAAGGAGATCGAGGAGTGCATGTGAATTACTACCTCAGAGAAGAGCTAATTTACGTTGCCACTTCCCTCAAAAGCAATTAAGAAATTTTAGACAAAATAAAAAGAAATAAAAAAAATGAATGTTTGACAAATGAAAAGCAATCAAAAGACATAAAAAATCTAAAGTAATCGAAGACTTGATCTACGTTTATTGTGCGATATACTTTGAGCTGTCTTTGACATCCATTGGGACGTCATCCCAGGCTTTATTACCCATACAGGTGGTGAGTTTTGGGGGTTTAAGTCTGAAATATGACACGGAGAGACTGATTTAAACATGACTGACATAATAATGACTACTCGACTGACAATGATTCATGAGAAGAGTCGGAGATACTGAGAATATGCATTTTAGTCAAGGTCGGTGTGGTATGTTGGGGATAGTCCATATTGCAAACATGACGAATAGGCCACTTCTGAAGGATGAGAAAGGATCTAGGCTACTATTTACTGGCATACATACCACTCAAACCACTCTTAAAAATAACTTAAACTGCTATGACTAATTTAGGTTACGAGTGACAGCATGTGTTTTACAAACTAATCATAATGTGCCTACGAAGTACACATAGCATGAATTCGGCACTAATATACCGAATAGTGTAATTCCAAGTAAAATATTTTTCTATGAAAATTTCATGAAATTTGATGACATTGAGTACCAACATATTTTCACCACAACGTATTTTCAGCAATACTTTTCCTACCATAAAGAGTATTTCGTTGCACAAAACCTATTATGAATATTAATAAATTTGCACTGACATATGTCTAAAAGGAAGCTGGGTGAAATAGAAAAACAGGCTTTCATCAGCATAATAAGTGGTCAGTATGAAAAAAAAAAAACTAGAGGCATTATGAAGATCATTGATATGTGTAACAAATAATAACGGTTTTAGGAAAACCATAACTAATGACGTTACGAATGGAATTTGTGTTATGGACGAAAATAAATAACTCTCAAACCCTTTTAGTGCAGTGCCCATGATTCAGTAAAGTTTTACTTTATGAAGTGAAATAGCATGATCAAACATATCATAGGCTTTATACAAGTCAGGAAAAATACCAAAAGGATAGTGCTTTTTATCAAAGGCAGCCATAGCCTTATTTAAAATGTGGGCGAACTTGAGTAATCAATTGGAGATCATACAGAAAGTATGAATATTATGACTAACATCACAACAAACATTACAACAAAGAAAACATTACTTTTTTCTAACTCTTAGAAACATGCTAAGATGAAAATATGTTTATAGTTATCATGGAATCCTCATCGTCGGATTTGAAGACAGGAATACCAGATGTAATGTCGCATCGCAGAAGTGTGAAAAAATGGCATAGGTTACATTGATACTTGCGAGTGAAGTGAACAAAGAAAAACGTATTTCATTACGTAGCTACAATATGATAGTTTTTTGCAACTATTACTTAAACTCAGTGTGTAATATACTGTGTTATATATTAGACAACAAAAAATATGCAAATGCATATATAGTAAGTACATAAGAGGACAGACTTTACGCTGTCCTCCTCAGTTCAAATTCAAGCACATACCTGCATCCATTTTATGGATTCCAGGAAGATCAGTCTTGTATCTTTCTCAGTCGGTCAGGACACATTGACAATAAACGAGTGTGTGCCTTTGAATAAAAACTCAACCCCAATAACGTCCCTTAGTGATTTTATTAAATTTGTACTTAGTCCTTCATATGAAATAATTCAATACGAAGTGTTGCGTTGAAATGGGACGTCGGAGGGGATTCCCGTGAAGAGCAATAAACCAAGACTGTGTGAACACACACCCCCAAGAAAAAAAAAAAGAGAGCAAAACCAGAACTTTATTCAAGGTACCGTAACCACTGGTCTGTGGCAACATTTGGATCTTTCAATAAGAGGCGTAGTAGATCGCTTACGTGAATAATGTGCATTATTTTGTGTTGTGCTAATTTATGTTAATCCTTTGGGATTTTCTTCAATGTGATGCCTTGGCCTTCTCCAATTTTATAACTACTGTGTTAATAGTGAATTACTTCAGTGGGTACGGCTACAACCAGGGGGCGTAGCCAGGTTTTTCTTGTGAGGGGGAAAATCGATTCATCGTCCGTATTCTTGACCGCCGTCAGGGGGAGGGTATAAGGGGAAGAGATATCCCCTCCCAGGGGTTAAGCCAGGATTTGAAATCAGTCAATCCACAGATACGTGGCATAACAGGATACGGCTCCCTCCCCCCCCTCACCCTTGCCTAAAAAGGATCATATGTGGTCCTTCTGTACTTGCAGAATCATCGTACATTGCTGTCATGACACCTGCACCTAGAAACCTAAACTATAGGTTATGGGACGAGAAAAGTATTGGGAGCGGTGGAGTACTCGGAAACGTTCGGAAACGTTCGGAAACGTTTCGGGTGTTTTTGGTTGCATGTACCCAGCCTTCAATTAATAAGATAAAAATCAATGTATGAAAATGGTAATACACATTACATTGGTTGGTATGATACAATAATCATAACGAACTACACATCCTGTTTCCTTTATTCTTGAAAAAGTCTGTAAATAGTAGGGGAGGGGATGAACATACCGTTTGACGTCTTTTTCTATTAATTGATAATGGCCCATGTTAAACCCCCAAAATAAAAATGAAAATTGCGCTAGGGGGTGAACATTATCTAACGCAGCAAAGCGGCGCAAAAATCAACTGGAACTTTCAAGAGGAAACGCCCGGTAAAACACTGCTTGTTCCATGCATCCGTAGTGAAACATTCTAAAAATAAATTGTCATAAATGAAAATGACGTACTTTCAGTGGTTGAATCGACGTACTTTTAACTAGTAGAATTGACATAGTAATATGACAGAATATCGGTTCGTATTGGGAGTAGTTTTAGTTGGCATTGACAACCAATACTTTTTGGGGATTTATTTGTTTTGCAATTCAGCGTTAGGGTTGGAAAAATATAGCAACATTGTTCAGAGTATCTATGAGATCATTAATATCCAAGATTTTGATTGACAATACCGGCGCATGTATACCCAATCGACACCTCGGATCAACGATTTTTTCAATTGTGTTTTTAATCCGTTTCGTCTTACTTTTTAATGTCATAAAAAGATTACAATTGTGAAGCCAGTTTCTTAGTCCCCCCAGTTGCCTCAACTTTGTAAACTTATTATCCCTCCCTCCTCTGGTCGTGTTATTGCTCTCCTTTATTTTTCATCATCATCCATCAAGTCCCCGAAAATTTGTGTGAAGCTACGCCACTGGCTACATCTACAATTACGGCATCATCTACATTACTGCCAACTTAATCATGATTTTGTTCGGTAGCTTTCGATCTCCAAGGTGGATGGGAGAGTGCCAGACGTACATTCTCTCTGAATGTGAAGTAAAATATTAAACGCACGGTTTCAATCGGTGAAAAAAAGCAAAGCTTTCTGAATAATTCTTGTAAAATTACAGCCCGTTTTCATTTCTGGTCATTTTCGCTATGAATGAGCTTGACAAGCTTATGTAATGGTAATATAGCAATCAAACTGGTTCTAATTTCCTGTAAAACAGAAAATAGACAGGTTAGGCATGATGTTTCCAATTTGTATTATTGAAAGGCAGGGTTTGTAGAATTTCCAATTTTCACTTTTGCCTGATGGATTCTCCTCTGACATTGAAATTTATGGATTACATATTAGTTTGATTTAACATTGTAAAGTTGTTATCAAAAGATTGAGAGTGACAGCTTTAGGGGCCTGCCTCCTGATATGAGGCAAATCTATCAAAGCTAAACTTAACAGTATCTAGCTTCATTGTAGTTATGCAAGGTCAATGATTGCAAGCAAGTGTATCTGCAGATTAAATAATAGCTCTCATATTCTCTGTACAAAAACACTCAAACTTATAGCAGTCTAAATGATGTAATGGTATCAAACATGCTCTGTAAAAAACTGTGTAAAAAGCGCTGCAAAAAGGTTCACGCAAGAACAAACCTGCATGTCATTTTCCATTTTCAGGACTGCAGAAATATCAGTCTTGTATGTCCTTAGGTAAACAAAAGTGTGACCATAAACGACAGTCTGTTCTAGAAACTTTGAGGACTCAGTTATACAAAACGTATATCATTGGTGATGATATTTACTACTATTTATGAAATACTTCAATAGCACGTGTTTCCAATGAAATGGTAAATTTTAGGGGATACCCCAGGAGAGAAATAATACATTTGGAAGACACACAGTCATACGTAGTAAAACAAAAGCACAGTAACCACTACTTGTTGAAACACTTAGATGTTTACCTAGGCCTAGGTAATGCAATATGTTACAAGAATAAATTGGGTCATTCGTCAGTTCACAAGCCCCTGGTGTTAAATACAGCTTGTTAAAGTTTTCTCCAATGTTGTCACAAATGAAGAGATATGAACTCAATGATACCCATAAAAACAGTGATTGTCCTGGAAGTATCAATTTTGTAAAAGTACTATGCAGAAAATGCACTCATCTTTTGAGAAGTGTCACCACAGTTACACCTAGTGTCGCAAACAATTAATTCCTTTTCTTTTTTAATTGTGCATTGTGCTATCGTGTTTGCATGTCTCCATGGTAGGTAGTATGTTGTTTCATTCCATGGTACGCATTGCAACGAAGAACGAACAACGTACTTACGACTCTCTCTCTCTCTATCAATTTAAATCGGTCTCATGCAGTAGGAAGTATGCAATAGATGATGAGCTGTTTATATGCTGAGACTTCTACCATTAGAGTGTATTGTGAAGAGGTACAAAAAGAGTCTTACATGGAGAATGTACAGTAATTAATAGGCCTATTTCAGAAGACAACGAGATTGGAATCACCTTTCAGAAAATTTTATGTGCAATTTTATGTGCATTTTATTTTCGTGTTAAATGAGTTTTTACTTTTCAAGATTTTGTCCTCTGTTTAGGCAGGCTTTTAAAATTGTCGATCGTAGTCTAATTCGCTCGATAGCAGTAAAGCTAACTTTACAATGAAAGCTTAAACTGTAATGTGCTTTTGATAGAAGTAATGTTAAGCAAAAAGCCATGACGCTAAAGTAGGATTTTGGAATACTACGAGAACTGCCTGTTACTTATATTAAGTGCTAAACTGACTAGTATGCCATGAGACAGGAAATTTGGAACCGGGATAGTTTTCAATATTATCAACATATAATTTTATCAAGTTTATGGCGAACGTGCTCACCAATGACAAAGATTGTTTCCGAAACTATATACTAGTAATTCTTCTCCATCCATAAAAATCTTGCTTTTAAAATGTAGTTTGCTTTACGCGAGAAGTAGAGTGCGCTTGACAATCTGATACACATTGCAATAGAAAAGTGCCAAATAAAGCCAATGAGAAGTTTGCAAGAAATGTTGGAGAGTTCTTAAGGAATGACACAACGATTGCACCTCATTCTTGTCAGCAATAGAATGCAATATTTTGGTAAACGCACAATTGCTTTCACAAGCAGTGTTTGTGGCGCTGTGAACAAAGTTCCAGTTTTGCCTTGTACGGGGGTACGTTAAATCGTTACATGTATCACTTTGGGAATCCCCTGCGAAACACCATTTAACACTCGCTATTAAAAGATTTTATGAAAATTACTAAATACTACCATTAAGCAATATTGAAGTTCGACTTCTCAAGAATCAAGAACCCGTAACCTGTAGTAAATGTCCCTGTGCTTTTACCAAGATTGATATTATTGGAATTTGAAAGATGGCTGCAGGTTTGTTCTCGAATCATCTTCTTGTTCTTTTTTTAGAGAATAAAAGGAATAGTTATGATAGACAAGGTAGCTAGCTTTACATAATTTTAAGGGACGAAACGCTGGGGGACGTTACTTGTAGGCTACAAGCTAAGGACTCTCGTAGTTCTTTAGTGTGTTTTCCTAGGTAATATTCTTTAATTAATTTTAGTCAATGCGTATTGTAAAGTTACAGCTATCGTCTGTAAGGAATAAAGACAAAAAGACAAAAGAATATCCCCATATATTACGCAAACCCCTAGTCACCTACTATAGCCACATAAACAGCCGCATCTCTTTTTTGCCACGGCACTCAGGGGTTTGGTCAGACAAAGCGTTATGCAAGTATGTGAACCATACCACATAAATAGACTTGTTTTTCCATTCCCTGTAATCACATTCATTCCAACGTTGTATTCTCTCAAAGCCAATGTAAACGGTTACGTATCTGTTTTTCATTGAAATCATGCAGTATTCATATAATCCTCAGAGTCTGTGTGCTTGCGACATCTTGGCTACCCCACTGAGCCCAGAGGATTTGACAAGGAGGAATATATTTAAATCATGGCTGTGATTCAGGATATGGGTGTCAGCTGGTACCCACGTCCAGTCGAAAACCCTCCTTCTGTGGGAAAATTGATGTTACTGATCCATGGATGAGTCTTAATTAGAGTGGAAATAGCCAAGGGGTACATTAGAAAAATATAAAAGCTGACATTCTACAATCTTGGACAAAATTGTTGGGACACTTTGTCGTATGTTGCATATACTATACTGACTTTTAGGTGAGAGCATAACATGAAACCCCACGCCCCTTTCTAATGTTGTGCTATAGAAGTGAATGTACCCTTTGAACAGCAATCCTATAGCCAACATTGAACGGGGCGCGGGGTGTCCCAAGGTATTTTGTCCAAGATTGTAGGCACAAATTTAACTACAGCCACTGCAGCCGTGGCCGTGAATGACCTTGGTGTTCTGCAATTTTCCAAAGATCTTGTGGCCATATTTGTCCACAAGTCCTGACCTGTTTTGGCTGCATTACCTATCACAACTGATGGTCAATGTTCGGTAGACGTGATGAAACTTCCGTTCTCTCCCAAAACTTTTACTCCCAGGGGTAAAAAAGGACAACTTTTTGGTCTTCTGCTTCCTTTATTTCCAAACTCCTCTCAAGACTACAATCTTGGACAAAATTGTTTGGACATTTTGTCGTACGTTGCAAATATAATACTGAATTTCAGGTGAGAGGATAACATGAAACCCCGCTCCCCTTTCCAATGTTGGGCCATGGAAGTGAATGTACCCTTTGAACAGCAATCCTATAGTCAACATTGAACGGGGGCACGGGGTGTCCCAAGGTATTTTGTCCAAGATTGTAGGTGGGCATGTGAAGAGAGCTATCTGACCCATTGAAAACCCTGATCCGGCGGGAAAACCTACCCCGCTGAACCCATGGACCAAACTTTGCCACAAGGTACAAGGGTGTGCACTACAAAAATGTAAAAGCTGACACCAAAGCTGATTGGAAAATACCAGCTGCCATAAAAAGTGCCCCTCCCCTTCGACGGTAACATTTACCCCACTGAGCCCATTTATTAAATTTGGCACAAAGTAGCAGTACGCGTGTACATTACAAAATTATAAAGGTGACAGAATAGACGATTGGAAAATACCAGCCAACATCCCTCAGAAAAGGAATAGTCCCCCTTCCCCTTCAACGGAATTCTACCACACTGAACCAATTTACTGAAATATACCACAAGATAGCAGAATGGTTATACATTACAGAAATATAGAAACTGACAAAATAAGCACTTAGAAAATACAAGCTGACCCCCTCAAAAATGGAATATTTATACTTCCATCTTGACTACATTTTATCCATGGGCTCAGCGAGGTGAGTTTTCCCTCCGAATGGGCGTTGCCTTTGCACCATGTCAGCCTTATCGGTGCCAGGTGAAACCACTTCATGATCTATCATTGAATGACATACTACATATTAGGCTAAGTACAACAGAAACATTCGAGCTATTTCACCTCCAAAAAAAAAAAAAAAACCTTCAAAGCAAAAAAAAAAAAAAGGAAATGAGAAGTGAACAAGCGTTTACTTAATCCTTCGCCTTGAATTACCTTCTTATTATTTTGGTGCTTTAAATTGCCATGCAGAATCCTCGATTTTAATGGAAGCTACGACGCTGATCTCCAAGCTAACCTGAATGTCATAGCTTCTCGGATTGTGGTAGTCTTTTGGTTGCTTGTGATA
Organism: Stichopus chloronotus; assembly: GCA_021234535.1. NCBI lineage: Eukaryota > Metazoa > Echinodermata > Holothuroidea > Aspidochirotida > Stichopodidae > Stichopus > Stichopus chloronotus. The sequence continues at coordinate 25,242,989 of CM037830.1, forward strand.
TGCACTATAATCGGCTGTTGCTGTTGCTGCTGTCTTTTCATCCGAAAGTATTGCTCAAGTGGAACAAGGCCACCATCACCTACCGTTGCGGTGATAAGCCTGCCCAGCCGTCTCCTTCTGCAACAAGAGTAACTGTGGCCGAACGTACGGTTGTTCTCACAGATGAAAATGGTGATCTAGTGGCAGCTAGGGTACAAGTAGCGAAGGTTCACTAAATGTTCCGTTAGACATGGATGCATGGCTTTCGTCTAGATATTAAGGAAGACTTAGTGGAACCCCCCTAACCTAGATTTAAACGTAGATTCCAGCTATATACTTTTTCTTATTATTAATTGTTCATTATTCCAGTATGTATTTGTACTGGTACCGTACTTCTGGGAATATTGTCTACAGGTTATCCTATGTGTTAAGATAAAACCTCTGAAGCTATATAAATAACACAATTTATAAAGTAAAGACACATGTATTCTGCTTTATCATACATTCATTAATGGATTTCATACTTATATGAAATAATACTGTTGCATATCATTTGAGTTTGAGTTTATTCATTCACGCATGTATATATATACAAATGATTTAATTATATAGGTTACTTGTTTCGTAATTATTAAGTAGTATATACACATACATGAAAGGGACGTCATAAGCTCTGAGAGAGCTTGAGGTGACGTCCAACAGAAAATAAACAAAGTTAAACTAATTGGGAATGAAGATCAGGTGACTTAAGAACAACAAAACTTTACAATAGTTATTTACAACAAAAATTGTAAATGAAATAAATAAATAAGAATAAGAAAAGAACCTTAGGAGTAGGAAGAAAAAACAAGGGGGGGGGGGAGGGAGGTGGGTGGATGTAGGAAAAACAAAGGGAAAAGGGATGAAGAAGGTTGCCTACATCACTTGTAATAAATCAGTATTGCATAGTATATTTATCCACGATAAGACTCTTAATTTGTCTCTTAAAGCTAATTTTTGTAGGGCACATTCGAATATCCATAGGTAAAGAATTCCAAAGGTCGGGGCCAGTGTGTCTAATAGATCGATGGGCGAGAGCTGTTTTGGGGTTTTCTTAGATGAACATTTAAAGAAATTCGGGTTGGATAATTGTGGATAGCAGAGTTGATGCGAAACATGTGTAACAGGTTGGCCTGCAGTTCTTGAGTATGGAATCTGTACCAAAAAAGAGCAATTTGGAGGTAATGAATATCATGTATAGTAAGTGTGCGTAGCTCATAAAATAATGGATTCGAATGTGCCCGATAATCTGAGTTCGTACATATCCGGTCAGCTTTTTTCTGGAGAAGAAGCAAGGAGTTAATTTTAGATTTTTGACAAGCCCAAACAATATTGCAGTATGAAATGAAGGGTAGTATAATCGAATTATAAATAGTAATCAAAGTTCGTCGAGGAATATAAGAACTTACTTTATACAATGCACCAACTCCACGTGATACAGACGTAATAACGTTAGCTATATGAGAATTCCAGTTCAATTCCTCATCTACAGTAATACCTAGGAATTTAGTACCTACTTTTTGATCAATTTTCATATTGTCAATAAAAATATTAAAGGAAGGGTTAGTGTTAATTGACCTTTGATTCTTGAAGGGCATAAAGTTCGTTTTATTTACATTTAATGATAACCTGTTACTTCTGAACCATGTGGAGACCTTGGGTAACTCCGTATTCATAGTTTCAATAAGATGCTCAAAATTATGGTGAGATAAAAATACATTCGTATCGTCAGCAAATAAGATGAAATGAAGTAATGAAGATGAGTTACAAATATCATTGATATATATGAGAAATAACAAGGGTCCAAGGATAGAACCTTGGGGGACACCACATCTGACCAATGAAGTATCAGAGTTTACATTATTATAAGTAGTGTACTATTTTCTGTCGGAAAGGTAGTTTTCAAACCATAAGAGAGGAATTCCTCTAATACCATAAAAGTTTAATTTGCTTAGTAAAATATGATGGTCAAGAGTATCGAAAGCTTTGCTAAGATCCATAAAAACGCCAAGTACATGTTCTTTTTTGGATAATGAAATTGAAATCTTATCACAAAGCTCAATAAGAGCAATATCTATATTTCGAGAAACATTTTAGCCTAACCGCAGTATTTCAAGTTCGTGAAGAGTTAAACAAAAAGTAAAATGAAAAGGTATTGAAAACCGCAGAGGAGCACAATTTCGAGGAGATACACCCCTTGCTAGCGTGTAGAAATGTGTTCTTTGATTTTTAAATTCTGATGCATCACTATTAAGTCTATATTTGGACAATGTGCTTAAGAACAAAAATGTTTACGTTAACATACTATTAACTTTCTGTTTTCTTTCCTGCACTCTGTTAAGTATACCTGCCAAAATGAAAAGTTATTGAAAACCGCAGAGGAGCACAATTTTGAGGAGATACACCCCTTGCTAGCGTGTAGAAATGTGTTCTTTGATTTTTAAATTCTGATGCATCACTATTAAGTCTATATTTAGACAATGTGCTTAAGAACAAAAATGTTTACGTTAACATACTATTAACTTTCTGTTTTCTTTCCTGCACTCTGTTAAGTATACCTGCCAAAATGAAAAGTTATTGAAAACCGCAGAGGAGCACAATTTCGAGGAGATACACCCCTTGCTAGCGTGTAGAAATGTGTTCTTTGATTTTTAAATTCTGATGCATCACTATTAAGTCTATATTTAGACAATGTGCTTAAGAACAAAAATGTTTACGTTAACATACTATTAACTTTCTGTTTTTTTCCTGCACTCTGTTAAGTATACATGCCAACTTTAAATTCTAATTTTGATGTAATATTTTTACAATTAATGACAGTTTGTATAGATACAAGCTAACTGTCACATTAATTCACAATCAAACTGAATTTAAGGGGAGGTAGTTTAAAAAAGTTTTTACAAAGTTACACAGTGTTTTCATGCCTGATGTATCCAAGGAGATTTTCTGTAAAAGTCTCACGTAAATTTTCCGTTTTATCGTTGCATTCCTCGATTATCCCTCCCAATATAATTATGGAAATGAAGCAAAAGTTCCCATTACTGATTTTAATTTGTTCTCAGACGATATAAATATATTGAAGTATGTTTAATATCATTATTCCTATGAAAAATAGAAGAGCTATACTTTCAATATGTAGTAATTAAATATATTGTCATTTTTGGTGGCAAAAATATCACTGAATTCGATGTTCAGCACTCCTTAAAATGCCGTTGATTAAACAACATTGAAAAATGTTGCAATAAATCGCCATTAGGTGGTGATTGATGGTATTTTAAATATATCTTCTGACGTCTGACTGTTCTTGATAACTCTCAGGAAACGTTAGAAGCCCCTGATTACTCTTTGAATATACTAGTGTACAGTTTATAATATTTTTCATGATAGGAAAGCTTTATAAGCAGGCAACGTCTTTCGAGATTTCATTGCTACTTTCAAACACTAACCGCACAATTGTGACATGAGTAGAATGTTACCTTGAAGAAACTGATCTCACTCAATATTCAATTGACTACCAATCACCATCAATGTTAACTTCCCTGTAATAATTTCGGCACACTGTTTATCTCCATATCCTTTATCTCAATATCCCATATGCTATTTTTTTTCAAACATTTTCATTTGCGCATTGTCTATTAAATTCAGGGATGTTTAAGTTCACCTAATCCCCTAAAACATTATTACTTTAACGGAGATGTGGTTGTTATGCTCCTCATTACATATCAATTTTACTGTATGTCCGATAGTATCGGTGAACGTTGCTCGTTATCTCTCTTCTTGCGTATTGTTGAGAATCGTTCACTGCGAAGTACAAGACCTACACCGCAGGGGACACGAGAGTTCAGAATGACAAAATTCTGTTCAATAGTATGATCGGGTATAGGGGAATAATAAGTGTGAAAATGGTTTCGTTGCCCCATCTGACTGTTTATTTTTTCCCCATAACTTCGATCATCAAATTACAACAAACTATACTAAGTAATGCTCAGATTGCACTCGAGGCTTCTGAATGTTTACAGATAGACTAGACCTCGGGAAAAGGAACTTGACCTTCACACTTCCCATCGTCTCACCTACTAACTTTGACATCCCAAGAATAAGGGCTTCGCACAGGTACAAAGCAATGACGCATGAGACAACCGTGAGACACATTTTATTGACATATCACCCCCTCCCACTTTCACAGCTCAATTCCCGTACATGTTCAGTGTGAAACATTTTCTTCCGGTCGTTGCTTTTTTAATATATATTTGATTCCTTCATAGATTGTCGATATGAAGTAAAAGCGGAAAGGAAAAATCAAAAGGGAAGAAGGGTAATGCTATCATTTATTTTGTAACTAATTTGTATTTAATTTATGTAGGTGTGTCTGTGTGTGTGTGGGTTGTGTGTGTAAATGTGCGCAAGCGCTGGTGTGGATGAATAGGTGCACGAGTAAGGGGCTTGGTTCCGGTTGCGAGAATCCTCAAACAAATTTTGGCCCAATGGGATTCACTCGTACCAACGGTACCCTTCTCATACTCATTTCACAACAGGAGTGACGTATTTTTGGTAGTATAGGCCAAGATAAGTACGTCATATCATCAATATCAAGCGTTTCCCAAAGGTGTCCAATGTATGATCTTCCTTCATACACACGTTATTGATGTTCCAGGGTTTCATCCCCAAATAAATGTTACCATCAATTACGCTTCCTTACTGGCTGTCCTCAGAGTCTGTGAAAATGCTGTATTTGAAATCTTGGATTTTGCATGAATCTAACAGTTCGTCTTTTGATGATCGTATACCGTAGCAGGTTTTCCAGGTAAGGCTGCCTTGGTGTTCAACAGCCTAGGCCCCAGATGTTTTTGATATGGTTCTGTGTTGAGAAAGAAAATCACTCCATATTAATCCCAGCATAAGATAAAGCTTGTGAAAAATTCTTTCTTTGATTTTAAGAAAAATGGTACAATCAGTTCTCATTATGTACAGGAATGTTCAAAGACATTACCTACAGGGGCCAGATCTGCTAAAGTTGTTTTAGCTAAGTTGAAAGGTGGTGTCTATTGAACCGGATATCGATTCTATTTAAGATGTATTTGAGCATTAAATGCTCAAATACATCTCAAGATATGGTGGAAATACAAATTTTGGGGCAACATTGGTTTTTTCCTAAAAAATCAGCAAATTTCACTCTCTTTACGACAAAAGTGATATACCAATGTCAATTGTCAGGTAAGTTTTTGCAAAATTTTGCATTAAATGCTCAAATACTTTTAACGGTATGCTGGAAATAGCAATTTTGGGGGCAAAATTGATTTTTTTCTCAAAAATCAACAAATTTCACTCTCTTTACTACAAAAGTGATATACCAATGAATATTTCATTCTCATGTAAGTTTTTACAAAAGTTTGCATTAAATGCTCAAATACTTTTCAAGGTATGCTGGAAATAGCAATTTTGGGGCAAAATTGGCTTTTTTTTCTAAAAAATCAGCAAATTTGACTCAATTTACCATTACAGTAATATTGTGTTGAACAGCGTGTTCTCAGGTAAGTACTTACAAAACTGGAAGTTAATTGATTTAATAGTTCTTAAGATATGCTGGAAATACAAATTTTGGGGTCAAATTGGCTTTTTTTCTAAAAGATCAGCAAATTTCACTCTCTTTACTACAAAAGTGATATCTTGAAATTTTTCATTCTCAGGAAAGTTTTTGCAAAATTTTGCATTAAATGCTCAAATACTTCTCAAGATATGCTAGAAATAGCAATTTTGGGGCAAAATTGCCTTTATCTAAAAAATCAGCAAATTTGACTTGATTTACCATGCAACTAATACATCTTGCACATATTGGCATCATGCACAACCTTACCAAGTTTCAACTTAATCGCTCATATGCTTTTCAAACTATTCTGGAAAAAAAACACAATTTGGACAGGTCCGGACGCACACATACACAGAGCTTTGTTTTCCATTCATTCCGAGAATCTCATTGTGCTTTCTTTTGTTTTCCTTCCTCAACCCTAACCTTAACAATAGACTGTCTATTGTTAATCTTGAGAGTACCGGAGAAATGTGTTGAATTTTCTACAGAGGACCTAAATTCTAATGTTTCGATCCTCGATCCTACCCGAAAACAAGGGCACACACACGCACGCAATCACACACACACACGCACACACACAGCTTTGTTTTTCATTCATTCCGTGGACCTCATCGTGCATTCTTTTGTTTTTTCTTCCTCAACCCTAACCTTAACAATAGACTGTCTATTGCTAATCTTGAGAGGACCACAGAAATCTATTGAATTCTCTACAGAGGACCTAAAATCTATTGTTTCGGTTCTCGATCCCCCCCCCCCCCCGAAAACAAGGGTACACACGCACACACATCGGCACGAACACGTTTCATTTGTACCACTTAACAGGACCCTCCTGTACCCATGGCCACTCTACCATGGGGTGCCCCTGGGGTGTTGCTACTCATCCACTCCAAGCGTTTCCATGGCAACTGTTCTCCCATGGGTGCACAGTACAATATATAGCTCCACTAGCCAAGTGATTCATCTAGCCCATCTAGCCCCTATAGGCAATGAGATAACAAGGCAATCATAAAGATGTAAGAGCGTTGATTCGTGGTTGACAAAACATGTTTAATCGAACATGTTTCGATTGGCCAAAGATGCGCCGGTTGCTTGTACGTAGTATACGAGTATGAGGCTAGGGGATGGGATCCCCAGCAGCAAAACTTCGGCATACCTACTTTACCGTGGACGAATTGACAATACGTCTGCTCAAACGGTCACTCAAACTTTGGGCCAATATTCTCCAGCAACTTGATATCCTGTCATATTGCTAGTAAAAATACGTCATTTGTTAGAAAAAAGTTGAAAATCTTTCTCTACCAGTGCATGCAACAAGCTCATGTTTTACTCTAGTGTTTTGCCTAAAGAAATATTCAATCGAGTTCTGCGTCACTTTGTTGCGTGAAATGATGTTTAACTGTCTCCCCCAATTTTCATTTATTTTTAAGCTTAAAATGGGTTATTATCAACCAATAAAAGGTGTGTCTAAAGTCATCCTCTGCTGCCCCCCTACCATCTGCCAACTGTTCCAAGGATAAATGAAGCAAGATACATAATTCATTACAATTCTTCTATCATCTCAACATGTCTGACATGTATTACCATTTTTCATACATTGATTTTTATCTCATCAAAAGAGAAATAAAAACATAAAATCCCTTTTTCAAGGCTGGGTGCATGCAGCAGGGAACACCATGGAAGTGTCGATTCCTGCAATCTGGAGGGTTTGAAAAGTATAACATTTTACCCTCAGAGCCAACCGACTGTGGCGCTCCGCCTACATAGCCTAGTCCTAAAAGCACTCAGTCTCTCCAATGCTTTCTTCTTCCCGTAACCTTTATTTTATGTTCAATGGATCCAGGTGCCAAGAAAATGTCACTTTTGCGCCACAGTTGGGAAACTGAAAGAATGGACAAAAGTTATTCTTTAGGCAAAGGGGAGGAGATGGCCCATTCACCTCCATCCACCTGACTGATTTGAAATCTTGGCTTAAGCTCTGGGAGAGGAACACCCCTCCCCATATACCCCTGGCACAAAAGGCGGACTAGGCGGATAAGTCGATTTTGCCCACTCACAACCAAGAAAACCTTGCTGCGCCCCTGAGACAACCCCGTATTCCCGTTCATGTTAAATTAACTATAGTGGTGCACGAAACCTGTTGGTGAAGTTTTACTAGGGTAAGAGGAATGAGTTACTTGTGGTATTGGTCTACCATGTATGTCCTTCAGGAGTACTAGAAAAACTTCCCATGTGAGGTCAAGGTGAAAATAAAACCAATAGAGCACCTTGTCAGTACTTATGATTGAAGAACAGAAAATAAAAACAAATAGTCAGTCAGTCAGTTTCAGCATTTTTGAATTCTACCCTTCCATTTCAAGAAACCTCAGACTATATATTATACACTTTGCTCCAACGTTTGGAAGCCACTCCTGGGGTCTCTCATATCCAAGAAATGTTCATCATGGACAGGGAAAGAAAACAGTGACCTATCCGATGTCATCATGGGCAGCGTACGATTCAACCAAAGTATGCGATCCTATAGCTATCGCATCCTGAGAACACTTGGACAAAATACATCAAGGAACATGCTGGACTTTGTAAGGGACACGGCCTTGCAGTCTTCAAAGACACCATTTTTGTTTCACTGAGGCGGACTAAACATCCCCTGCATCCCCATTAGATACGCTAGTGACTAATAAATGTACTTATTTTCATTATGAAGCCCGAAAAAGGGAAAGATAGTAAATACGATTGGTGAAATATTTCTAGGGGTGAGAAAGTATTGATATGGAAAGGGGCCAAATATGACATAGGTGATCGCCAGTCTAGGGGAGGAGCCTAAGTAGAACGGGTTCTCCTCTTCTTTCGAAAATTTGGAGTCACATATTTTTTTTGGTCGCACAGAAATTTTAGTTTCAGGCAAAAGTGTCAATCCAAATTGACATGTGGGGGGGGGGGGGGAAGCACATGTTCGATTATCTGACAGGTTTGAACGATTAAAGTCCAGCACTACACCTTTTAATGGCTTTGGGTATATTGAACAAGTCCAATAGGCTTTCCCCTGGGAAACAACAAGACGTATCCCTCGTAGTTTAATCTCGACTGGCAAGGTAATGAAGTCAATCCATTACCTTCTTATGTCCATTAACACATCAGGGCAATAAAACACTACTCACGAAGCGGCCAGATAACGTTCGCATTTGGGGTTTGTGGATACGTTTAAACAGTAGTAGTATAGGTAGTATATAAACATGTAAAATCGTCACGCAGAGTGCCTTTTTGAACTTTTATCAGCCTAATCATTACATCAGCCACTCACCACTTGTTTTCAAAACTGTTATTTTCAAAAAGGTTCCTTTTTTAACTTTGTCAGATATTTTCAACTACCGGGTAACCGTAGACAAAAATTGGCCCAATATTTTGCACCTATGACAGAACATTTTCCCCCGAGAAACTGTAGTGGCAGAAACTTTGTTACAACCCTCAATGATTTAATAACGAAGTAGAACTAGTTTCTTTTACCGATAACGTTTGCAAATGATAGCCACCTCGATAAGAATAAAAACGTCATGTACTATTATTTTGATAGAGGGGAAAGTATAGGACGAGTGGTGTTTGGCCTGAAAGGCATGCAAAGAGGGTGTCCCCTTTCCCTTTTTGAGAAATGCTAACACTTACTAGAAAACCTTAGATGCAATTTTATGAAATATTTGGCTTCTAGACTGACAAATGGAAAATTGCAAGTGGTATTTCAAATTTCCGATAATTCGTCTTTTTTTTGATGGAGAGGGTGGGGAAGGTTAAGACAACTCCTTGTTGCTACCCTCCGTTTGCTACGCTCAGCATGAAGGCATACAGCACATACAAACACTCAGAGAACTTGGTCTCAGTGTCACCATAGCGACTGCAAACTGAACGTTACCAACTTCTTAGATGTATATAACTGACCAATGGCAAACATTTCAAGTACAGGACCGCTAACGATCTCCCAAAATATCTCAACGAACAAGCCAACATCAGAATATTGCCACTCTATATCTAACATCTAAACGCCCACACAAACTGTAATTATAGCTATATCTGTTCCACATGTAGAGTTATATCTCTTGGAAAATCAGGCAGATATAGATTGTGTCATTGGCAATGTCATATAGAAAGCCTGTGACACAACCTGAAAGTTTCATTTTGTCTTGTTAGTTTTCTGTTGCTGCGGTAAAGTATAATCAGCATACGGCCATGTTTTCGGTAAATATTCATAAATGTGCAACTTTTCAAACACGTGAATTTTTTTCAAGACATCATTCGCAATGGGTCTACAGAACCTTTAGGTACTTCCTGCGGACTTCCTATGGGAAAGGGTTGATACTGGGCTACGGAAGTCGAAAAATGGTGCACTTTCATTCCAACATCTAACAGTGCCACTCATCAAGAAGGTCGTCGATTGGTTAGAATATCTTAAGTTCCTGAAAAGCTACCAGTTTGAAATTACAAGGGTTTTCTTGTACATTTTCTTACATAAAATCCCAGAGCATATGACAAGAGAAACAAAAATCTACGGATAACAAACAGAGACGACCAAGTCACAAAAAATGCTATCTATAGTTTTCAATAATGTACCAGCCAATTAAAATACTTTTAGTTTCACTATTTACGCACCTGAATTACTGGTTTGCTTACAGATGTTTGTCAAAATCATTCACAATTTGACATATGTTTCGAAGCAGTTTTCCAATGTCAAACTACAAAATACATTTCTTCTTGTTTAACTTTATGATCAGCTAATGTTATGTAACTACGCTGGCTTTATTTTCAAAAATGGATAGTGTAATCTGTCGGCGATTTCCTCATCAGAAATGTCATCAACTACTAATCCAAAGGCAGGTTGGAACAATAAATACCAATTAATACCATATTAAACGTATTTTTTTTTCAATATCGTAAAACGTAGCAGTGAAGTTTGAGGCCAATTTAAAGTTCCGATAAGTCTTCCAGAAGATATTCACGACAAACGTTCATCCCCATGTGACGGAAGGTTTAGACCACAGCAGCCACTCGCTGCACACGGGCTGCCACTACCTCACCATTGGCATCTGTAAGAACAGTAGTACGTTGGGCCACAGCTATTCTGGTTGAAGGAGGAGGGGCCGGCCTACGACTTATCACAGCGACAGTGGCCCGCCCTTCTCTTGTTTCGCTCTTCCCATTCTTTATGAGGCCATAGCAAAAGCCGAGACAGAAACAGATTACAACAACTGTTACAACCAGGATAGTGACCCAGCTAGCTGTACCTGATGAGATGAAAACAAGTTATGATAAGAATCAATGAACGTCACCAATGAAGTCTCACATCACTTACATTAAAACTAATGAGACAACTTTTACTTTGGTCATAGACGTATGGTTCTGTTTGCGATCTGTCTCCGTCAATTTCGGTTACCGGTTGTCACTGACATTCGGCAGATAATTTCCGATTTTCATGTACTCCTTTAGTCTATTGAACAAAATGATTGAATACTTGCACACAAGTCCATTGTAGTACTACGATTCCAGGTGATAGATAAACACTGATGCAATTACTGAGAGGTAAAATAACGTGTTTACGTGATTATCTGTCTTTACTTGTTCTCATTTTGTGTCTTACAATTTACTTGAAAACATACATCTTTTTAGACATAGAACCATAAAGACAAAACATATCGGTTTTTATTATCTCATCGCCCTATAGGGGCTAGATGAGATATTGTAGTCACTTGGCTAGTGGAGCTATTTATTGTACTGTGCACCCATGAGAGAACGGTTGCCATGGAAACGCTTGGAGTGGATGAGTAGCGACACCCCAGTGGTACCCCATGGTAGAGTGACCATGGGAACAGGAGGGTCCTGTTAAGTGGTATAAGTGAAAACGTGTTCGTGCCAATGGCTGTGCGTGTGTGCCCTTGTTTTCGGGTGGGATCGAGGACCGAAACAATAGATTTTAGGTCCTCTGTAGGGAATTCAATAGATTTCTCCAGTACTCTCAAGATTAACAATAGACAGTCTATTGTTAAGGTTAGGGTTTAGGAAGAAAAAACAAAAGAAAGCACAATGAGGTAATCGGAATGGATAGAAAACAAAGCTTTGTGTGTGTGTGCGTTCAGACCTGTCCAAATTGTCGTTTTTCCAGAGTAGTTTGAAAAGCACATGAGCGATTAAGTTAAAATTTGGTATGGTCGTGCATTTTGCCAATACGTGCAAGATGTATTAGTTGTATCGTAAATTGAGTAAACTTGGCTGATTTTTGAGAGAAAAGTCTATGTTGCCCCAAAATTGCTATTTCCAGCATATCTTGAGGAGTATTTGAGCATTTAATACAAAATTTTGCAAAAACTTACCTGAAAATGAAAAGTTTCAAGTTATATCACTTTTGTAGTAAAGAGAGTGAAATTTGATGATTTTTTAGGAAAAAAGCCAATTTTGCCCCAAAATTTGTATTTCCAGCATATCTTGTGAACTATTAGATCAATTAAATTACAGTTTTATAAGTGCTTATCTGAGAACACATTGTTCAACATAATATTACTGTCATGGTAAATCGAGTCAAATTTGCTGACTTTTTAGAAAAAAAAGCCAATTTTATCCCAATATTGCTATTTCGAGCATATCTTGAGAAGTATTTGGAGTATTTAATGCAAAATTTTGCAAAAACTTACATGAGAATGAAGTATATCATGAATACATGTAAGGCAGAGAGAAGGAAGAAAAAAGTGTTTTAGGGGACTGTACCAAAGCATATGCGATCTTCATACAAAGCTACAATTTATTTTTCATAGCCGTCCAAATGATGAAAGTGTAACAGACATAATGTGGTCTGTGAAGAATAAGAAATTAATTCAAGCACAAACCTATAGCCATCTTCGGGATTCCAGTAGTATCAGCCCTTTCTCTTTCTTCTAGCAAGAACACAGTGAGTGTTTCTGTTCTTCAACCTTGGGAGACACTGTCTGAATATATGTGTGGGTGTTGATATTTAGTCCTTCTTACTAAATGCAGTGCTAGTAAGAAATTGGTACACCAGAGGGGATTCCCGGGGGAGGAAATATTGGTACACCGGCGGGGATTTTCGGGAAGAAAGTAAAAGAAGTTACATCGAACGAACACAAACACGTAAGGAAAAAGAGGAAAAATATACCTTGTTTACATTGTGTATGAATGACCTTGGATCTTTATTTACTTTGCCCAGTATAACCCTTACAAGGTGATATGTATTATTATGTGGTGTTCTTTGCCTTGAAGAAGTTTTCTACTGCCACATGAGGGGTTTCTCCAATCAGGGAGGTGTCATTTGAAGGAGATTAAACTGAAAATTTAATTACTGCTAATAATTTAAGATCCGCCAAATCTCAGTAGTGAAGATAAGCTGCTTGATTGGCCCAAAGAAATGTCATGCCTTGATTGGGCAATTCCAATTCAATATCATGTATCTAGCAACGCCATTTAAGTAAACTAATTCTTAAAAAATTAGGTCGCTCAGACCAATGCTTTGAAGGCAGGATTTTAGCCGCAAACATTTTCAGAGACGGTGGCACAAAACTTGACATGACTATTTAATTGACATAAATGAATAAATTTGTCCCTGTTGTTATCTCGTGAGAATGAACTGAAGAGGCAGAAGTCTAATATATTGTAAACTAGATGTAAAGTTTTCTGAAGTTTCCTGAAAGAGACAGACATAGATTACTTGCCGTGTTCTTACATACAACCTAAATGTTGTACTGTCACACGCGACACCGAGCGGCACCTATTCAGAAAAAAGTTTTTCTCTTGACGACTGGCAATACTATTGCAGTGCAGAGATCTCCTTACTCATGTTGTACCTGTAGCAGACGACAGATACCATATTGCGTTTATCTTCTAATCATCATTACTATAGAAATCTCAAGTACGATACAAAAGATAGATTACTGGGTAAACTTGGCGGCGGTACACATGACTTCGCAGCGTTGTATCTCCTCTTAATGACATCTCCCTGCTTAAATAAAACAACTTCTACTTCCACTACAGATACTTCAGATCCTCAACCAATGTTTCCGCCACTCAAGATATTGTAGTTTGAAGAATACGTGTTTTGTCTAGAAACTGTTTTCAGTGGAGTCATGGGTACAAAGAATCATGTAACACCAGAAAAGTCCTGCAAGAAGTCTTTGTTGTTCTGTGTAATAAAAGCAAAATTTGGCAGCAATGGAAATGACGATTGTATTTGTAGTCGATGAAACGAGAAAATAAAGGTAACATCTCATACACTTCCTTTTTCAGACGTTTAAGATTATAAAGAAATGCTAAAGATATTCACGTAGTTTTGCCATAAGATATTCACGTAGTTGTGCCTGTAATGTACCATTTTGAAATATGTATTTCTTTTAAGTCCATAAATTCCAAACGGAACATGATTTTGAGATATGGCTTTCACAAATTAAGGGAAAATGTTTTCTACGTTTAGTAAAATATCAAACTCATTCAGTGGGCAATCTTTTTAATAAATTCCTGTTTCACAAGCTTTAGGACAGTGTTACTGTTGTTTGTCAAATTAGTACACAACTATGAATGCTCGTGTGCCTTCTTTTCATTATTTACTAACTGATCATTTTTTTTTTGGTTTTTTTTTTGGTTCGTAGTTTTCCCTCTCAAAGGTCGGTAAAAAGGCTGCAGAGTGCCACATGAAGACTGTTTTCAATTGATTACTGTTTTCATTTTTTCCCAAAAATTGAAGAACATTATCATTTTTGTTTTGCTATGAATGTTTGATAAGCTAAGGTGTTGTTAATGTTTAAATTCGGGGATCAAATTTCATGTGTCGCACTAGCTCAATCTAGAAAGATAACGTTACATGTTACCAGTAATTGCATTTTAAATAACTGGGAGGAACTGTGATAGCATTTTCACAATGTTACTTTGTATAAGTTGGATCCTTGCTTTACATTTACCTCATCAATATATTAGTTTGAACTTGCATTGTAAGATTAGCGTGACTGCCATCGACAGATTCAGATCTCGAATGACAACCTACGTGTTCTGCCTCCATACAAGACAAAATCTGAAGCGCTTAAATCCCAGCAGTGACTGGCTTCTCTGTTACAATTAGCGAAAAATAACTTTTCTCATAGCCCTGTAACTTTGGAGCAACCACAATGTACCCATAAGTACTTAATTCCAATAAGTACACACTGGTGGTACAGATAATTCTGTCTCATTTGCGTAACACTTATTCCTAAAGGAATTAGTATGGTTGTTTTATCATAGCTTGAACTGACCGCTCACCAGCCCCATGTACGATTGGTGGTGATTCTGGATAAGGGGGGGGGGGAGTCAAGAGACTAAGTGTGCCATAGCTTGAGGTTTGTTTGTAGGGGGCACATGAATCTCGGTGGGGCTGTAATGTTATGAATATTCCTGAGCAGCATTCATCACTTACTACGGTACTGTACTATGAGTATGTGAATGGTGTGCAGCTGTAACTTATTACGTAAGCAGCCGAGGAGCAGTATTTATGAGGGTTATAGCACGTGTTAGTAGGCTTCCACACTCGCTGTCCAGCAGACATTGCACACCCTATGTCCTTAGTTTCCCTTGTTTTAGAGACATTGTCTGCTTTCGTGATTCAAGGAGTTATTACCGAATACAAATAGCAAGATTCAATGATCGTCCCCTGTTATTATTCTCTGCCTCAAAGAACTCTCCTGTACTTCGAATGTAAAAAAAAAGTCTATCCGCAAACCCCATGGTTAATTAGGTCACGTGACCCGTTCTTTTACATTTTTGACTGGAAAGTCCTAGTGACATGTCGCGGATTTAGACTCCCAAGTGATTACCAACTGTCTGTTGAATAATGCAAAATGAGATTTTCTCTTTTCCATTATAGCAAAGTAGCTGGACACTTTGATCTTCCATCTCCTTCGAAATTAAAGATTTTGTATGCATTATGTAGGATATTTAAAAACGAACGCTATTGAAGAGAGGCTGTTAGTTCACACGTCGTAAACAGTATCTTTAAACTTTTGCAGTACCCGACTGATTTAATGAATCGATCGATATTTTCCAATCGATATGATGACGACATGAGATAGCATACCTAACATAACAGTTGAAGATTCCTGCGCATTTTATTCACCGTCGGTGAAAGTCCCTGTCAGGGACATTTGGACAACTTTTTTGGTATTTCATCTTTTGAGATGGGTCACCCAAAAGGAGGGTCCTATTGTGGATTGAATATTGCAGTAGACTAGTTGAGGTATACATGGTGTAAAAATGGTTCCAATTGAAGCAATAAATTTGGGCTGGCGGAACAGTATCATTCGAGGAGATGTGCGATTTGCCCCAGTGCCAAGGTATGCTAACTTCGACGGTCTCTATCAGAAAATCTAACCACCTCAGGTACGGAAAATTGGAAAAGCCATGAATGGCCAATGTGTCAGCTTTCTAAAGAGTGGTAGCTTATATCTGTTGAAAACTTCTACAAGGTTTCAAAGACCACATTACTTTTCCAATTTAGTGTGTAAGTCAATGGGGAAATTAGAAGGGGTATGCTACCTTAAGCTTTCTGTAACACTAGGTTTTATTGACAAAATCACTTATCATAAACTTACTCTATATTATGTATGTACTGCAAAGGATCTGCACACGTACGAGTACGTGCGGTGATTCAAACTTGACACCCGTTTCATGTCGCGTAGATAATTCAAATGTGCACGTGTATATAGGGACGCAACTTATTCATCTATACTTGCCGAATAAATTTTAGAAATTTAGTGGAACAACAATGATATCAGTGGTTAGGAGATACTTTCCTTCTGTTTTGATAAAAACTGAACGGTGGTTTAACAACCTTTCGACTGAATAATAGATAATTTTTCGAGGTGTTGGAAAGAAGGGTCAAATTCACACTTTAACACAACCTTGATAGCCGAAGTGGCCATCAACAGTAATTTTTATGCTTTGGCAAATAGTTTTCATGATTGTGATCTATCTTTTTACAGTCTCTAACTGTTGAGTTGTTATGCTTAAAAAATCACCACTTTTAGTTTATTAGCATTCAAAACCGCATGACACCCCGAAACATCATGCATAAATTATAAGAGAAGGAAACTTGTTTTAGATGGCTGCAGATAGATTGAACACAACATTGGTCTTAAAGAGAAGTCATCACCTACAGTACCAAGACCATACAACCCACACTCGTGAACGAAACATTATCTTGTTTAACCTCACCCCGTTTAACAAAGGTGTAGCCACTTCATACTTCATTAATGGAAATAATTAAACTAAGTTACTACTCACTGCTTTGACAACGTTAAACAAAACATTAACATGTACCAATAGTCCCTTCTATTTCACCCCTCCCCCCGAAACATTCATCTTTGCAATTGTAGAAACGAAGCATCATGATACCCCGTTCAAAACGGATGGATGCGTCACATCACATCGTTTCATAATAACAAGTACAAAACAGCATTGGGATTTTGCGTGTTGTTATAGGCACACACTGTAGCCATCACCATTCAACGACAACTTATACAGTGAGAAATAGTCCATGGACTTGGACATGGACAAAATAGTGAAATTGCATTTAAAAAGAAAACGAATGGGGACATATCTTATGTGTAAACGTGTTTGCACCGTGTCCAAAACTGGACCCTGGGTATGTACCCGCAGTCCATAGACGGTCGGGTAAACGAGCAGTGTTGTAACCAGTCAACCTTGCTCTAGTCACAAGCCAAGTCAAATGTGGCATTCCTTGCCAAATGCATGCAAACTTCTAAGCTTTCTTCCCTATGATTACAACAAGCTTAGGGATAAGACATGTAGTTTACAACTTTTCAGAACATTCAGAAATGTTTCCTAAAACAAATAAGTTTTGAAACGTGAAGTTGATAAAAGAAGAAGGATTAAACAGCATGGTGGTTTAAGCACCCACCTGTAATACGCGTGATCTGAATTGGAATTCAGACCATTTCATTTCGTCAGGAACCTAAGAACTGAGTTCATTCTACTGTGCATAAAAAAGACTGGTTCCAAGCTCTAGTAAAGTATAATGGTTGGTCTAGGGAAGAGACATCCGAGTGTAAGGAACATTGTCTCAAATAAAACTACCCAAATTCGTGTTCTGTTGTTTCTTGGCGGTCAAAGATCAAATTTATGCAGTATAAAATGGAAACAAAATCTTATATTTTGTCTGGACTTCTTTATCGAGGCCTGTAACAGATTTACTTTATGTAATGTAAACATTGACTTACTCTCTACACCGTATAAATATAATGATAGGCCCTACATAACGTACAAACCCAAGAACATAATTGATTTCTTTTCTGTCCAATCACCGAAGATGAAAATATGTTCATATTTGCATAATATTTCAGGATAATTACACCTATTAGTTTGGGAAACAAGCAAGTATGAACTTGATCTAAACAGGCATGTTGCATCTTATATGTAGAATTTTGTTGACAGCATAGATATAAAAAATTCAGGGTTAACCCTAATGAAGCTCAAACCTCAAACCTAAATCAAAGAAGACGATATGATGTCATATTAACACAAAATTTGGCTTCAACACAGCAAATTATATGCAAGTACAAAACAACATTTAACTTATACCTATAATATTCAAAAGCAGGTCTGGTTGAACCAGGTCATTATTTTCCATTTGGCAATGTTTGTGTCGATAATCCTGAGCACTCTGTAAGCCAGGACTATGATCACAAGGTTAACCTTTAACCTTAAATAACAGAATAATGTGAGCGGCTTTCCAGCTTGTCCTACGCACGTACGTAATGCTAAACAAAGGTATGACTTATTAGGTCTACTTGTTGGAGTAAGTGAAGTGAAACGGCTCTCGCTGAACCATACTGCACGGTAAGCACGAAAAATTAAAGGGCACTGCACTAATTTCTTTTTTTTTTGGCTGTATGCATTATATTTAAGCACAGTGCCTGGCGTGTGTGTGTTGCATAGAATGGATTTCTTTTAGTCTTGTTTGCGTGCACTGCGTTCCCATAAAAACAGTAATTGCCCTGGAAATATCAACTTTGTAAAAGTACTATGCAGAAAATGCACTCATCTTTTGAGAAGTGTCACGACAGTTACACCTAGTGTCGGAAACAATTAAGTCCTTTTCTTTTTTAATTGTGCTATCGTGTTTGCATGTCTCTTTGGTAGGTGGTATGTTGATTCATTCCATAGTACGCATTGCAACGAAGAACGAACAATGTACTTACGACTCTCTCTGTCTCTCTCAATTTAAATCGGTCTCATGCAGTAGGAAGTATGCAATAAATGTTGCCCAGTTTCTATGCTGAGACTTCTAGCATTAGAGTGTTCTCAGGAGAGGTACAAAAAGAGCCTTACATGGAGAGTGTACAGTAATTAATAGGCCTATTTCAGAAGACAACCAGATTGGAAATCACCTTTCTGAAAATTTTATGTGCAATTTTATGTGCATTTTATTTTCGTGTTTAATGCATAATCTAAGGAAATGTTGATTTAAATTAACTAACACTGCTATGTCATTTATAGCCTAACCCCTCTTATCCATAAGGATTAGTACCAAAGAACACTTGTCATACTTTCTTAGGGCAAGTGAATATATTTTGCCACTGATGAAATATGCATATGTATTCTTTCAGAACGGTGCTTACTGTTTAATATCCATGCAACACAATTTATTACTTGTTGTTTTTTGACGTTTCGGTGTTTCATCAGCTTTATAAGACTCCATAACATACTACGCAAAAGCACGCGTAGCGGCCCGAAAACACAATGCAAACACAGAGGTGGTTCATATTTTCTCCCGTCATTTCCCATATATGGAGAGAAGTCGGATACTCTTGAGTTTTTACTTGTCAAGATTTTGTTCTCTGTTTAGGCAGGCTTTTAAACTAGTCGATCGTAGTCTAATTTGTTCGATAGCAGTAAAGCTAACTTTACAATGAAAGATTAAACTGTAATGTGCTTTTGATAGAGGTAACGTTAAGCAAAAACTTCCACAAACTTGTGAAGAATGATGTTGTTAAACACTACAAATCTTCTGTCAACTTTCCATGAAATTGTATGCAGGATTTATGGGGAAATCTTTGTTGTTGTGTATCCCGTAGCTTGATGACGACTGTTTACAGACTGAGAGATTGTTTTCCCACGTAATGTTCTTTAATTGACTAAGATGATGCATCGTTTCAAGAAATATGTAAAACGGAAGGGGACATCGGAGGTGGGGGAAAGGGGTGTTCCCTCAATTTGTACTCAGTATGGCCCTTGTAACAAAAGTGCCCTCACACTATACATAAAATTAATTATAGGTAATATGATGCGTGACGGTTATTCTTAGAGAGCCCTTTTAGATATTTACAACCCCAGTTATAGAAACGTTGCCCAGCTTTGTACGCATAATGCACCAAATGAAACTAATCTTACTCAGGTATATGTTCTTTAATTGACTACGATGATGCATCTTTTCAAGTAATATGTAAATTGAAGGAGACATCTGATGTTTCCCATTGTCAGTTCTCTTCCGTGGGGTTGGGTTTTTGTAGCCATGTGTTCGTTGTTGTTGGGATTCCGTAGGGCTGACATACTTCGTTGTGTATTGCCGCTGCTACGTTGTTGGGAATATTATGCTAGAAATGTATTACTTTAAAAAGGAAATTTCTGACTGTTACATTTCGCTAATTTAACTTTGAGACCCATACATTTGAATACTACTTCTGGTAGGATGGTGACATCCGCACCGGTATCAATGAGAAAATTGACTTTGTTGCCATTTAACCCCAGTTGCACTTGCCACTGAGAGTTTTGCTCACCAGTTGAATAAACCTTACAAATAAATGAATAGCACACATTTGCAGTGAGCTCTGTTTCTGAATCTGAAAAATCTTGGCTGTCATCTGAATCACAAGCATTACATTCAGTCTCTTCATTTACACTCTGAACTGTCTTTTCCTTTGATTTCGATTTTGTTTTGCAGAATTTCGCCTAATGTCCGACAAGACCACACGTCCTGCAGGTACTATCCTTTGCTGGACAGAATTTCTTTGTGTGCATGCTATTATCACACCGAAAACACTTTCCTTTTGGCTTAGGCCCCTTGTTTGATTTCTGATACACTTTGTCTACTGCTACTGGCTTTTCTGTGTAATCCTCTTTTGTCATACTTTCATGTTTTTTCCGAACCCGTTCGTTTAGTCGTACTGTAGTTTTAGCCTTCTCTTAGGTCAGCTCACAGTTGCAGTTTTGGTCACGAATTCCCATGACAATTCTATCTCTAATTAACTCTTCCTTTAAGGGGCCATAGTCACAGCGTTCGGCTAAATTATACAATCGAGTGATCAACTAATCGACCCTTTTCGCCATCATCCTGTTTGCACTTGTTGAATTTTGCCCTTTCATAAATAATGTTCCTCCTTGCAATGAAGTGATCCTGGCATTTACCTTTAACACAGGCATACGTTGGAGAAGCATCTGCACTTTCCCCACTAGGCCCAGGTGTGAAAACGAAACTGTTAAATATCTCTACAGCTTGTTCTCCCATGCAGTATATTAATGTGTCAATTTGAACGGTGTGAGATTTATCCTTTAGTCGCTGCTGACCTAAAGCTTTCAAAACGCTTAGACCACCTTCCCAATCTTCACTTTTAAATTTAAATTGACTGAGTGGTGAAATATGAAGAGGAGTCGCCATTTTGTTGGAGCTTTACTTATATCTTGGTTCCATGTGTTTATAATCTTAGCAGCACTTTGTTTCCTCTGTGATTCAACATTGCCTGCTTAACGTTAGCAGCGCCCTTTACTATAGGCTTGAATGCCTGTGTCGCAATAGACGATAACACTATAGGCTAGGCTTATGCTGCAAACGCTTCTCTTTATACGTTAGTCAAGGCTCGATGCTTACCGGGAAAAAGATCTTTGTGATGATTCTTAATCCTGGATTGTCACTTAGAAAATTTAAGCTGGGACTTTTATCCCACTTCTGACACCATGTTGTGTTAATAACATTGACAATAAATGATCAGAGGAGAACAGATGTTGTAGATTTCTCTTGATTTATATCTGCGTTTCACTCACATGTTTTAGCTCTCTGTATCAACTCCCTTGGTGGTCTAGCGCCACCACTCTTAACACAACGTGTATGGCTTGACGGTTTTGCATGGCTCACCACAACTCTGATAAATGTTATTTGTTTTAAAAAAAATAGACAGGAAACTGCTTTTTTATGTATTGCCTCATGCTTCTTAATAATTTAAATATATTAAAATTTTACAAACGATACAAGGTTAGTAATCACTGGTGGTTGACCCTCATAGATTCCTGGGGCGATGACAACGCAATGTTCCCTGCAAATTTACTACATTGCTTAGAAAATTCAAATACATTTTCACTATTTTCTTTTCATGATATTTTCATTTTCATTTGTCATTGCTGCTTTTGAAAGGGAAGGGAAAACAATTTTCAAATATTCTAGTAGGTAAAATAGGATATATCTCAAAAATAAAGACAGGAGTTTTATACTTATGTGAAGAAAATATGAAAAAAACAAAGCATGAAAGAAATTTCGTTTATTAAGTCGCAATGATTTTCAAATCACTCATTGTAACTTCTAAATTAGTAAAACGGTTGTTCTTGTTGGTGGGAAATGTTTTTTAAGTTTAATGAAAGTTTGTTGAGCGTAAAACTGAGCAGGTTAACTAACAAGTGACACTCTTCAACAATGTATTTACGTATAGATAACGAGGTGACTAATAAATAGTTAAATCATCTGCCAATATTACAAATTGGAGTGTATGTTAAATATTGCATACATATTTCACTTTCAAGATAACTATCAGTTTGATGCAAGTGTTTATACCTATTCTACACACGTTTCACGGTGAATTTGATTTGTGTTTTTGAACTTGTGTTGTTGAGTCTTTACAATCAACAAAGCATGCATCACATCACTTTAGAACGTCTTCCCACCTCGCGGTAGTCTTTAGTCGATGCGTATTGTAAAGTTACAGCTATCTTCTGTAAGGAATAAAAACAAAAAGACAAAAGAATATCCCCATATATTACGCAAACCCCTAGTCACCTACTCACGGCACGCAGGGGGTTGGCTCAGACAAAGCGTTATGCAAGTATGTGAACCTTACCACATAACTAGACTTGTTTTTCCATTCCCTGTAATCACATTCATTCCAAAGTTGTATTCTCTCAAAGCCAATGTAAACGGTTACGTATCTCTTTTTCATTGAAATCATGCAGTATTCACATAATCCTCAGAGTCTGTGTGCTTGCGACATCTTGGCTACCCCACTGAGCCCAGAGGATTTGACAAGGAGGAATATATTTAAATCATGGCTGTGATTCAGGATATGGGTGTCAGCTGGTACCCAGTCGAAAACCCTCCTTCTGTGGGAAAATTGATGTCAATGATCCATGGATGAGTCTTAATAAGAGTGAAAATAGCCAAGGGGTACATTAGAAAAATATACAAACTGACATTTTACAGTGGGGCATGCGAAGAGAGCTATCTGACCCACTTGAAAACATTGATCCGGCGGGAAAACCCACCCCGCTGAACCCATGGACAAAATTTTGCCACAAGGTATAAGGGTGTACACTACAAAAATGTAAAAGCTGACACCATAGCTGATTGGAAAATACCAGCCGACATAAAAAAAAGTGCCCCTCCGCTTCGACGGTAACGCTTACCCCACTGAGTCCGTGTACCAAATTTGGCGCAAAGTAGCAGTCCGAGTGTACATGACAAAATTATAAAGGTGACAGCATAGACGATTGCAAAATATGAGCCAACATCCCTCAGAAATGGAATAGTCCCCCTTCCCCTTCAGCGGAATGTCTACCACACTGTGCCAATTTACTGAAATGTACCACCAGATAGCAGAATGGTTATACATTACAGAAATATAAAAACTGACAAACTAGCCACTTGGAAAATACAAGCTGACCCCCTCAAAAATGGAATATACTTCCATCTTGACTACATTTGGAAATGAGTACAAAGGAATTGAGAAGTGAACAAGCGTTTACTTAATCCTTCGCCTTGAAGTACGTTCTTATTATTTTGGTGCTTTAAAATGCCATGCAGAATCCTCGATTTTAATGGAAGCTACGACGCTGATCTCCAAGCTAACATGAATGTCATAGCTTCTTGGATTGTGGTAGTCTTTTGGTTGCTTGTGGTATGCACTATAATCGGCTGTTGCTGTTGTCTTTGCATCCGAAAGTATTGCTCAAGTGGAACAAGGTTACCGTCACCTACCGTTGCGGTGATAAGCCCTGCCCATACGTCTCCATCTGCAACAAGGGCAACTATGGCCGAACGTACGGTTGTTCTCACAGATGAAAATGGCGATCTAGTGGCAGCTAGGGTACAAGTAGCGAAGGTTCACTAAATGTTCCGTTAGACATGGATGCACGGCTTTCGTCTAGATATTAAGGAAGACTTAGTGGAATCCCCCTAACCTAGATTTAAACGTTGATTCCAGCTATTTACTTTTTCTTATTATTAATTGTTCATTATTCCAATATGTATTTGTACTGGTACCATACTTCTGGGAATATTGTCTACAGGTTACCCTACGTGTTAAGATAAAGCCTCTGCAGCTATATACATAACACAATTTATAAAGTAAAGACATGTATTCTGCTTTATCATATCTTCATTAATGGATTTCATACTTATATGAAATAATACTGTTGCATATCATTTCGAGAACATTTTAGTAATAACCACAGTATTTCAAGTTCGTGAATAGCTAAACAAAAAGTAAAATGAAACGTTACTGAAAACCGCAGAGGAGCACAATTTTGAGGAGATACACCCCTTGCTAGCGTGTAGAAATGTGTTCTTTGATTTTTAAATTCTGATGCATCACTATTAAGTCTATATTTGGACAATGTGCTTAAGTTAGAACAAAAACGTTTACGTTAACATAGTATTAACTTTCTGTTTGTTTTCTTTCCTGTACACTTTTAAATATACCTGCCAACTTTAAATTGTAATTTTGATGTAATATTTTAACAATTAATGACAGTTTGTATAGATACAAGCTAACTGTCACATTAATTCACAATCAAACTAACTTTACGGGGAGGTAGTTTAAAAAGGTTTTTACAAAGTTACACAGTGTTTTCATGCCTGATGTATCCAAGTAGATTTTCTGTAAAAGTCTCACGTAATTTGTCCGTTTTATAGTTGCATTCCTTAACTATCCTTCCTAACATAATTATGGAAATGAAGCAAAAGTTCCCCATTACTGATTTTAATTTGCTCTCAGAGGAATTAAATATATTGAAGTACGTTTAATATCAATATTCCTATGAAAAATAGAAGAGCTTTACTTTTAATATGTAGTAATGAAATATATTGTCATTTTTGGTCGCAATAATATCACTGAATTCGATGCTCAGCACTCCTTAAAATTGCGATCATTACACAACATTGAAAAATAAATCGCCAATTAGGTGGTGATTGATGGTATTTTAAATATGTCTTGTGACGTCTGACTGTTCTTGATAACTCTCAGGAAAAGTTAGAAGCCCCTGATTACTCTTTGAATATACTAGTGTACAGTTAATACTATTTTTCATGATGGGAAAGCTTCATATGCAGACAACGTCTTTCGAGATTTCATTGCTACTTTCAAATACTAACAGCACAATTGTGATATTAGTAGAATGTTACCTTGAAGAAACTGACGTCACATAAGATATTCAATTGACTACCAATCACCATCAATGTTAACTTCCTTGTAACAATTTCGGCATACTGTTTATCTCCATATCCTCTATCTCAATATCCCATATTCTATTTTTTTCAAACATTTTCATTTGCGCATTGTCTATATAAAATCAGGGATGTTTAAGTTCACCTAATCCCCTAAAACATTATTACTTTAACGGAGATGTGGTTGTTATGCTCCTCATTACATATCAATTTTACTGTATGTCTGATAGTATCGTTGAACGTTGCTCGTTATCTCTCTTCTTGCGTATTGTTGAGAATCGTTCACTGCGAAGTACAAGACCCACCTACCAGGGGACACGAGAGTTCAGAATGACAAAATTTTGTTCAATAGTATGATCGGGTATAGGGGAATAATAAGTGTGAAAATCGTTTCGTTGCCCCATCTGACTGTTTATTTTTTCCCCATAACTTCGATCATCAAATTTACAACAAACTTTACTAAATAATGCTCAGATTGCACTCGAGGCTTCTGAATGTTTACAGATAGACTAGACCTCGGGAAAAGGAACTTGAAATTCACACTTCCCATCGAATCACGTACTAACTTTGACATCCCAAGAATAAGGGCTTCGCACAGGTACAAAGCAATGACGCATGAGACAACCGTGAGACACATTTTATTGACATATCACCCCCTCCCACTTTCACAGCTCAATTCCCGTACATGTTCAGTGTGAAACATTTTCTTCCGGTCGTTGCTTTTTTAATATATATTTGATTCCTTCATAGATTGTCAATATGAAGTAAAAGCGGAAAGGAAAAATCAAAAGGGAAGAAGGGTAATGCTATCATTTATCTTGTAACTAATTTGTATCTAATTTATGTGTGTGTGTGTGTCTGTGTGTGGGTTGTGTGTGTAAATGTGCGCAAGCGCTTGTGTGGATGAATAGGTGCACGAATACGGGGCTTGGTTCCGGTTGCGAGAATCCTCAAATTTTGGCCCAATGGGATTCACTCGTAACGGTACCCTTCTCATACTCATCTCACAACAGGAGTGACGTATTATTAGTAGTATAGGCCAAGATAAGTACGTCATATCATCAATCTCAATATCAATATTCCCAAAGGTGCCCAATGTATGATCTTCCTTCATACACACGTTATTGATGTTCCAGGGTTTCATCTCCATCCCCAAATAAATGTTACCATCAATTATGCTTCGTTACTGGCTGTCCTCACAGTCTGTGAAAATCCTGCACAGTATTTGAAATCTTGGATTTTGCATAAATCTAACAGTTCGTCTGTTGGTGATCGTATACCGTAGCAGGTTTTCCAGGTAAGGCTGCCTTGGTGTTCAACAGCCTAGGCCCAGACGTTTTTGATATGGTTCTGTACTGAGAAAGAAAAACACTCCATATCAATCCCAGCGTAAGCTAAAGCTTGTGAAAAATTCTTTCTTTGATTTTAAGAAAAATGGTACAATCAGAGAAAGGAATAAATTATCTTTGGTAATGCCACCATCCTCGAAGTCAAATACTTTTTGCTCGGGACTGACCAATTTGGTAGTCGACTTTGCTGCATTTAAACATAACTTATTAGACTAAGCTGTCACTAAAAGCTGAACTAAAACAATCATGACAGGGCGGGTTATCAACAAGAAACCAGACAAAACTATTTTTGATTTAGAGTCATTTGAAGGTGTTACCAACTACAATAATTTTTGTAGTGGTATTCCTTTCTAGGTTCATTACTTAGTGAGATGCACCTTACAAGATACAAAGAAGAGTTTGAATTTAAGTTAATTCTGATTTTCTCATTTGTGATAAGGAATGAGTACGCTTAAAGCATCATGTTATTTCTTGATGTTACATCTTATTTCTTGTGTACCAGTAACATTGATTCACACTTGCTTACGAATGCGTGAAAATCAATGTTAAGGTTGTACACATAATTCAACAGACCCTCTACGTACTCGATTAAACATGTTTTATCAACGGAAGTGACACATAATATAGTGGCGTAGCCAACAGGAGGACAGGGGGCAGAATGCTCCCACAGACATTTTGGGGAAGCAATGGGTGATTTTGAAAAATACAGGGGAGAAATAAATCGAGAGGAGGAAGTGATGATAAGTTGAGTTGGGAGACAGGAAATTGGCCTCACAAGTGTGATCTTTGTATGACGTTGCAAACTGAGACAAAACAGATTAATAACACAATTGAAACAAGAGGGTAATACACGGAGTTGCGTATCTCATCGCCAACATGCATTGATTTCAATACAGGGCCTGCGCATGTGAATTTGTAATAATTTATTGCAACCATATGTCACCAAGTGCATATCCTGGCACTGATGTTCTTAGAACATAAAATGGTGGTGAGCAGAACCGAACATAAAATGGTAACATTGATTATCTACTGTAAGGTAGTAAGCTAAAGCCTATAGCCTGGTGCCACTACGTGGGCTAAAGTAACAAAAACAATAACGTCTCAAAAGTATCTGTGCATATTATGCTACAAACCGCAATTACAACATTGGGTTATTCCATATAGGCTAGGCATAGTGGTTACACTTAAGGGCCGGATATATGAGCATCCCTACATGGGTTATATGCACATTAGTCTCCTATTCACATATTTACCTGTGCAAGACCTGGTTCTGCTACAATTGTTGTTTGACTTAAAATAACGTTCTCATAATGTACAGGATCTGTTCAAAGACATTACCCACAGGGGCCAGGTCTGCTAAAGGTGTTTTGGCTAAGCTGACAGGTGGTGTCTATTGACCCGGATACCGGCTCTATTTATTTTTACCAAACGATCATACAATTCCATCAGTTTATTAATATAGGAGTGATATACTGTATCTTCGGTACTGTTTTCATAGGAACAGCCTTTATAATGCTCCATACGCTCTCAAGATATGCTGGAAATACAAATTTTGAGGCAAAATTGGTTTCATTCCTCAACAATCAGCAAATTTCACTCTCTTTACTACAAAAGTGATACACCTTGAATATTTCATTCTCAGGTAAGTTTTTGTATAATTTTGCATTAAATGCTCAAATACTTTTCACGGTATGATGGAGATAGCAATTTTGGGGCAAAATTGACTTTTTCCTCGAAAATCAGCAGATTCGACTCGATTTACCATTACAGTAATATTATGTTGAACAGTGTGTTCTCAGGTAAGTACTTACAAAACTGGAAGTTAATTGAGTTATTAGTTCTTAAGATATGCTGGAAATACAAATTTTGCTTTTTTTCTAAAAGATTAGCAAATTTCAGTCTCTTTACTACAAAAGTGATATACCTTAAAATTTTTCATTCTCAGGTAAGTTTTTGCAAAACTTTGCATTAAATGCTCAAATACTTCTCAAGATATGCTGGAAATAGCCATTTCGGGCAAACTGACTTTTCTTTCTCAAATATCAGCCAATTTGACTTGATTTACCATACAACTAATACATCTTGCACATATTGGCATCATGCACAACCTTAACAAGTTTTAACTTAATCGCTCATATCCTTTTCAATTTATTCTGGAAAAACCACAATTTGGAGAGGTCCGGACGCACATACACACAGAGCTTTGTTTTCAATTCATTCCGAGGACCTCATTGTGCTTTCTTTTGTTTTTTCTTCCTCAACCCTAACCTTGTACTGTCTATTGTTAATCTTCAGAAGACCGGAGAAATCTATTGAATTCTCTACAGAGGACCTAAAATCTATTGCTTCGGTCCTCGATCCTACCCGAAAACAAGGGCACATGCACACCCATTGGCACGAACACGTTAACATTTATAACCAATCTATATTTGCCTAAAGAAATATTCAGTCGAGTTCTGCGTCACTTTGTTGCGTTAAATAATGTTCAACCGTCTTCCCCAATTTTCATTTATTTTAAGCATGAAATGGGTTATTATCAACCAATAAAAGTGGTGTCTAAAGTCATCCTCTGCTGCCCCCTACCATCTGCCAACTGTTCCAAGGATAAATGAAGCAAGATACATAATTCATTACAATTCTTGTATCATCTCAACATGTCTGACATGTATTACCATTTTTCATACATTGATTTTTATCTCATCAATAGAGAAATTAAAAACTTAAAATCCCTTTTTCAAGGCTGGGTGCATGCAGCAGGGAACACCATGGAAGTGCCGTGTCCTGCAATCTCGAGAGTTTGAAAAGTATAACATTCAATGGATGCAGGTGCCAAGAAAATGTCAATTTTGCATCACAATTGGGAAACTGAAAGAATGGACAAAAGTCATTCTTTAGGCAAAGGGGAGGAGATGGCCCATTCACCTCCATCCACCTGACTGATTTGAAATCGTGGCTTAAGCCCTGGGAGAGGAACAACCCTCCCCTTATACCCCTCGCACAAAAAGGCGGACTAGGCAGATAAGTCGATTTTGCCTACTTACAATAAAGAAAACCTTGCTGAGACAACCCCGTCTTCCCGTTCATGTTAAATTAACTATAGTGGTGCACGAAACCTGTTGGTGAAGTTTTACTAGGGTAAGAGGAATGAGTTACTTGTCGTATTGGGCTACCATGTATGTCCTTCAGGAGCACTAGAACAACTTACCATGTGAGGTCCCGGTGAAAATAAAACCAATAGAGCACTTTGTCAGTACTTATGATTCAAGAACAGAAAACAAAAACAAATAGTCAGTAAGTCATTCAGTTTCAACATTGTTGAATTCTACCCTTCCATTTCAAGAAACCTCAGACTATATATTATACACTCAGCTCCAACGTTTGGACGCCACTCCTGGAGTTTCTCATATTCAAGAAATGTTCATCATGGACAGGGAAAGAAAACAGTGACCTATCCGATGTCATCATGGGCCGGGTACAACTCAACCAAAGTATGCGATCCTGTAGCCATTGCATCCTGAAAACACTTGGACAAAATACATCAAGGAACATGCTGGACTTTACAAAGGACACGGCATTGCAATCTTCAAGGACACCAATTTTTGTTTCACTGAGGCGGACTAAACTTCCCCTGCATTCCCATTAGATACGCTAGTGACTAATAAATGTACATATTTTAATTATGAATGGCGAGAAAGGGAAAGATAGTAAATACGATTGGTGCAATATCCCTAAGGGTGAGAAGGTAGTTAGATGGAAAGGGGCTAAATATGACATAGGTGATCGCTAGCCTAGGGAGGAGCCTAAGTAGAAGTGGTTCTCCTCTTCTTATGAATAATTTGGAGTCACATTTTTTTTGGAGGTAGATAAATCTTAGTTTCAGGCAAAAGCGTCAATCCAAATTGACATGTGTTGTGTGTGTGTGTGTGTGTGTGAATTATTGCAACGTACCGTAACTCTTTTTGTGTTTAATTTTATTTTTATTTGATGCAAATCATTATTGTGTTTTTCTTTTCCTCTGTGTACATTGCACATGTTCATCACCGAAGAGTGCACTGAATTTCATCGTTTCACGGACTGATTTTCACGAGATGTGTCTCTTTGCTCAATCTCATCCTCTCTCTTTAAACGCTGTTTTAACACGAATATATGGCCTTCGTCGAGCATTTAATCAGAGGTGTGCACAGGGTTACTGTGCCATGTATACCAGAAATTCACACTACTGACATATCATCGATGGATATGTGTTACTGCTTATTTTAGCATGTTCGTCGTTGCTTTTGTGTGTGTGTTTTTCTTTTCTTTTTTTTTCTTTTATTTGTGTTTGAGTAATGTAGTTAACGTCAAAAAGAATTCTACAAGCCGTCTGTACCCTCTGGCCAATAAAAGAGTGCATGACTATAGCGAAGTAATTCAAGAAGTAGAAAATCCATTGATGGCATCTCTGTCATTCTCTAAACTCTTAAGTCTTCTCTCATCATCAGTTGTTTTAACTTTAATGAGTCCCAGACCGTCCGTCGCATTGCCTGTTTCACAAGGCGTTGTCGTTTGGAACGCGTCATGTCGATTTTTTTTTTTCTGATTTATTTTATTTGTTTTTCATGCAAAATGTGCTTAGTACTTGAAGTAGGAATGTATCTGGCGGATTGTGACGATTCCCGTTTGCATAATTAGGCACCTAATGTCGATAATGCTGGTTCACTTGATGTACAATATAATGCAAAATGAAAGCGCGGGCAAACCAGTTACGAGTTGGGAAGAGAATAAAAGATGCCCCTCCAATTTCTGGATGAGGGAGGGGACAACGAGATGATGGTAATAATGATGATATGTCCCGATGTGTTTTACAAAAGAAGATTAACCGTGTTTAGAAAAAAAAAATTCTCTCTCTCTCTCTCTCTCTATGGAATATGGTGTTTGTCTCGAATGTATTTTCCTTCTTCATATTAAAAAGAAACAAAATTAAATTTTAGCAAGAGAGACACGCCTCATTTGAGGCCATGGTTTCACTGAACGTTGAACGTCAACTCACACCGGTCGAAGCTAATCGACCCGTCGCAATGACGGGAGCCCTCAGTTGCAAGTCAGCTAGCCCACTTCTGGCCCCGAACTCGGGCCGGCCCATCAGCGAGCTCTCTCGAAAGCTTTTGCGGATCTAAGGGAGGAATTGTGGCACAGATCCTAGGCCATACGCACCACTACCTGAGCGAAGCCATTACGGGCATAAAAAATTTATGCATGTGCAGAGCACACCGACGCTTACCTAGCTTTCTCGGCACGAAATTTACACGGAAAACCTACAGCGCAGATACTCGATCTGGTGTATTGCCGACGCCGAAGCGCCAGCGTGGTTAACCACTACGTCAGCCTGACTTTTGATGCGAGAAAATAATACTTCATGGTCAAGTGAATTGAGAGCCGTCTCCCGTGGCCAAAATACAACACAACAATTAGGCTATTGATGATGACGTCACTGTGTTGCAAATAGTCACCATATTAACAGAGCGTGCGCACACAACGCATTGAGCAACCGTGCAAAAATAGTAGCTGGGCTATGCGCCGTTTAGTTGTATTCATTCTGTGCCAAGATACCACAGCCTCACTAGCTAGCTCGGGCATCTGTTTATTGTCGAGTTTTGTTCACAAACATGAACGACTCTATTACAGAGATTCCGGCAACAATTAACTGAAATCTCCAGAATATTGAAGTCTCCAGAATAAATACGATAATCGGTTACACCTTAACACCCAGATATAAACCGTACACATTAACCAAAAATAAATAAATACAGGTAGGCTACACATATGTTCTTTTTTTTTTTTTCTTATTCACATGTTCAATTAATTATGTCGATTACATGTCCGCAGGCTCAACATTATTACTTCGATTCGGCGGATCATTGGCTTGTCGTTGTTTTACAAGTTCAAGAGAACATCTTCAATAGTTAAACAAATCAAATAGTTTTCAGTCACACCCATGTGTAAATATCACTGATATATACAGTACATAAGCCAAATCAACCGTAGCCTCTGCTGAGTGAATGCCATAGAAATAGACTCGCAATACATAATTCAAAGGGCAATACACATTCACGGCTTAACCACGTAATTAATTACATCGCGAATCATCACCGAGGCCTTCTTATATATTTCAAATTTTCATTTTTTTTTCTTCTCCATTTTCTTTTCTTTTGACATTTAAGGTAGGTCCCATACCCCTTCTCCATTGACTTACACACTAAACGGCAAAAGTAATGTGGTCACTAAAGCCTTCTAGAAGTTTTCAACAGACATAAGCTACCACTAGTTGGAAAGCTGACACATTTGCCATCCATGGCACTTTCAATTTTCCGTACCTTAGCTAAGTTTAGATTTTTTGACCGTCGAATTTTACCTACCCTGTTCAGTCGGACCGGAACACACACCTGCTCAAAAATAATGCTCCGCCTGGTAAAAGTCCACAAATTGTCCATAATTGCTCCAATTGACTCCATTTTTGCAACATATATACCTCAACTCACCTGCGTCAATATTCAATCCACAAAAGAAAGCAACCCATAGCATAACATACCGAAAAAGTTGAATAAATGTCCATTCTAGGGACTTTCACTCCTAAACCCCACCCCCCCGTGCTACGCTGTTTTTGTTGTGTAACGTATGTTATACTAGATCGACTTCGTTTGGGAATGACTGATTATAAGGGTCCTGGAACGAGCAAAAACTGTTCACTGTGTTTCATAAATTTCTTCATTTTCGAGAGGAAACGGTAACTAAAAAAAAAAAAAAAAATTGCGCACTTTTTCCGACATTGACACCTTTTCATACATTTTGTCCTTATTTTTTTTTTCTCCTACAGTCACTGCTGGCCTTTGCAGACGGGAAACGTATTGCGCTTCGCATCATGTCATGAAGTGTAATTGCTCGACAGGAAAGTCCTTGTTGATGATGCGCACTTGTTATTCAGTGGTATAGACCGACACAAGTCGCGCTCATCTTTTGTCATTCAAGTCATCCGAGGACTAAAGAAGCATTGTTTGTCGGTAAGCAACCTTTCGAGTCATGTATCGTTCTTGTTTAACTTTCTTTGGAATGCATCATAAGTGTTTGGCAAATTTAATGTACAATACAACAGTCCCCTCCCCCTCCCCGTTTTTTGTTTTATTATTATTTTGTCTTTATTTTTTGCTTTCTTGATACGGTTTGACAGTGCGGTCCGCCAAACGTTGCTCCCTGTGTTCGATCGGCACACTTGAATGGTAAAAAATTAAACATAAACATTTGACTTGAAAGTTACAGGCAGAGTAGGTGATATTGCGTTAAATGATAAATGTCCCAGAGCAAATGATAACCCGTTCCCATCCTTACAGCGGAGAAAAATGTATATACACATATACATCATGGTTAACAACTTATCGGACCCAACAATTTCGCAACTTCATGTTACGTCGAACAACAATTGTTTCGCCCTTCTCCTGCAGTGACATTACATTTTTTTTTTCTGTTACCCCTTGTTCGTTCACTTGTATTGCAACTCTCGATTCGTTATTTGCACGTAGCATTTCATGTTCGTTTCATCAGTCTCTCTCTTTTTATTTATTTATTTTTATTTATTTATTTTTTTTCGTATTAATTGAACTTCCATCCCTTAGTTTTGTGTGTTTAATCGTCTCATTAATGCATTCATAATTTTTTTTTTTTTTTTTGTATTATCTGTACTTCCATCCTTTGGGTTTGTGTGTTTAATCGTGGCATTCATGCATTTCTATTTTTTTTTTTGTTGGTGTGTGTGTGTGTGTTTAAATTATTGCAACATACCGTAACTCTTTTTGTGTTTAATTTATTTTTGTTTTATGCAAATCTTTTTTTGTTTTTTCCTCCATTTTTTATTTAATCTTGAACTTTTTTATTTACAATATATACCGTCTTGCAAGTAATACATGGCTGTAGAACTTAAAACATGAAATGAATACAGACAGCTTATATTAGATGACAGGATATTACGAAAGTACCCGTGCGTAATGGAAACACTGGAAGTCGGTATGACACGAGAAGAATCCAAAAAGACATTAAAAATCAAGAATAAGATCACAGCGACCAAAAACCTCTTTGAGATCTTTATAGCTAATACAACTTTTCGTCCTTTTTTGGCCATAAAAGTAAATATGCTTTTCGACTCGTAGAGCAAACTGAAACTTGTATAAGAACTCAATATAATTTAAAGTCTTATTTTGACGCTTCTTACTAAAAATGAAATATTTCAAATGCAAGATAAGAAAATTATATGGATGGCGTTTTAACCTTTGGTAACCAAAGAAAATGTCGTCTTTTGAAAAATAAAAGTCAGAGCCGAACAAAAAATTAACAACATCACCGATAAATGAAGCTACATGGTTACACTCCACAAAAAGGTGAAGTAGTGTTTCGACCTCAGCATTACAGAAATGACATAAATCGGAGTCAGAAATACCCATGAAATTTAAAAGTCTATTCGTTGGAAGGATTCTGTGAAGAAATCGAAATTGGAAAAAAGAGAGCTTGGTTTCCGAGGCAGAGCACCACGGCATACTAAAAATACTATCCCACTCTTTAGTAGTTAAATGGGGGAACTCAGCGTTCCATTTTGTAAGAGCTGTGGGATCAACAGCGACTTTATCCAGATACTTAGACCGGTATACAAGTTGAGAAATACAGCTTGATTGCATGGTTTTATCCAAAAAATCAATACATGGGTTATTGAAAATAGTCTCTGAACAGCCAGACTGCTTCCAGTGGATAGGAATGCTCTGAATAATACCCCAATAGGTTGTAAAGGGGAAATGATTTAGATGGAACTTCATCCTAAAGGACTGGTAACTTAAGGGATAACCGTCATTATCGAAAAAGTCAGAAACAAATTTAACTCCCTTGCTATACAAAAAGTCATAATAAAAAATTGTGTTATTGATGGAGATATAGTGATTGTTCCAAATAACTTGATTACCAAAATTGTCTACAGGTAAGTGGAAAGCTGCATCCAGCCATGCTCTCACAGTGTGGTAAACAAAGATATTAGGAATACGAGGGAGGTCATCAGGCTTACAATTACAATGAAAGATGAGCTTCCTACCCACAGCTGACAAA